>APFE031205207.1:0-59345 GCA_000404065.3 Pinus taeda
TGGCAACAGGAGAAAAAATATCACCAAAATCAATTCCCGGCACCTGGGAATAACCTTTTGCTACCAACCGAGCTTTGTAATTCTCCACCTTCCCTTCTGCATTTGTCTTCTTCTTGAACACCCATTTGCTGCCAATGGGTTTCCTTCCAGCCGGCAACTCCACCAGATCCCAAGCCTCATTTTTGTGCAAAGATGCCTTCATCAACCATGGCCTCTTTCCATAGTTTTCCATCCTCTGAATCCACTGCTTCCTTCACAGTTCTGGGATCACCATCAGTAACAGACAAAGAAAAGTTTGAACAGAAGCAGATGGACTATACCTTTCTGGCTGCCTTCTTTCTCGAGCTGATCTTCTCACAGCTAGAGTTTGTGGCTCTTCATCTTCTGATTCCTCCTCTGCTACAGAGTCTGATTCTTCCTCCTTTAGTTCAAACTCTATCTTCACAGGTTCATTTGGTTGGACTTCATGTTTAATAACATCTTTCACCTCTCTGAACACCACATCTCGACTGTACACAACCTTCCTTGTTACTGGGTTCCAAAGCTTATAACCCTTTAAACCATCCTTATACCCAATAAAGATGCACTTTTCAGATTTACTATCCAACTTGGTTCGTTTCTACTTTGGAACATGTACATATGCATCACATCCAAACACCCTCAGATGTGAAAGAGAGGGTTTCTTACCAGTCCATACTTCTTGTGGAGTCTTATCCTCCAACGCTGATGAAGGTGACCTGTTGACCAAATAACATGCAGTATCCATTGCCTCTACCCAGAATTCCTGTCCTAACCCGGCACCACTAGCATGCTTCTTGCCCTTTCTATCAACGTTTTGTTCATTCTTTCTGCGACTCCATTTTGCTGAGGTGTATATGGAGTAGTCTTCTGCCGTGCTATACCACACTTCTTACAAAATTCTTCAAATTCCTTGCTACAGAATTCTCCACCATTATCTGTCTCAGCAACTTTATCTTCTTCTCTGTCTGATTTTCCAACAGAGCCTTAAATTCTTTAAACCTATCAAAGACTTCAGATTTCTTCTTAAGGAAATATATCCATGTATTCCTTGAGAAGTCATCTATAAATGATACATAGTACACAGACTTACCCAGTGATGGAAATTTCACAGGTCCAAACACATCACTGTGCACAAGCTCTAATATTTGTTTCGTCCTCTTACCACCAGAGGGGAAACTCACCCGATTCTGCTTCCCATATACACAATTTTCACAGGAATCAAAATCCAGAGAGCTATTACTCATACCTTCTACCATACCTTTACCATGAAGTATTCGAAGGCCCTTCTCTCCAATATGTCCAAGCCTTTGATGCCACAACATGGTCTTCTCTCTAGAGACCACCAGATTTTCTGCTCCATTTTCAGGAACCATAGAACTATTGCACCCGTCAACAACAGTGCTACCTTGCAGCTTGTACAGAGTTCCAATCCGAACTCCCCGCATCAATACCAGTGCTCCTTGAACCATCTTGCAGGTATCCTTCTCGAACACTGTCTTTACACCTGCATCATCCAACTTGCTTACAGAAATCAGACTTCTGGCCAACGCAGGAATATGCAGAAAACCCGAAAGGGTTCTAACCCTTCCACCTTGCACTTCAACTTTACTTTTCCACGACCAATGATTCTAGCCTTCCTATCATCTCCTAAGAAGACATCACCACCATCATATTTCTCATACTCGCAGAACCACTCTCTAAGGGGAGTGAAGTGAAAGGATGCACTGAGTCAATCAACCATGCCTCATGATCTACATGTGTACTTGAAGAAGCCAAGTACACATCCCCACCTTCATCTGAGGTGGTTTTCACCTCTGCAGAAGGAGCATCATCAGATCCCTTTCCTTTATCAGGAGCTTTAGATTTACACTCCCTTTTGAAGTGCCCTTCTTTTCTGCATTTCCAGCACACCACCTTTGTAGGTTTTCCTGGAGATTTAGATCTCCCTCTAGATTTAGATCTCCCACTCAATGACTTATTTTGTTTCTGTTCTGGGACCGTCCTCATACAGACAAGGCATCACCATTCTGGCTGTCCATATTTTTCCGTCTCATCTCCTCAGTCAGCAAGGCTGAGACTATTTCATCAAACTGCAAAGCAGTTGCATTGCTACCTATTGCAATAACCAGACTATCCCACGAGTCTCGTAGAGAACACAACAAACTGATGCACTTATCTTCATCTGAAATTTTAATATCAACAGATAATAACTGACTTACCACAGTATTAAATGCATTCAGATGCTCTGTCACCGAGTCTCCATCTTTCATCCTCAGGATATACAGCTTTTTCCGCGGAACAGTTTATTCACCAGAGACTTAGATTGGTACAAAGTCCCTAACTTGTCCCATAAATCCTTCGTCGTAGCTTCCCTTGATACATTCAACAATCCTGAATCTGAGACACACAATCGTATTGTGCTCTTTGCCTTCCAATCCAACTTCTTCCATTCTTCATCGGTCACTCCCATTGGTTTAGTACCCAGATCTACCGCGATCCAATGATCTTTATCCACCAACAGATCCTCCATCTTGAGTTTCCACAACTCAAAACTCTGACCATTGAACTTGTTAATCTCTATCTTTCCGCTGCTCGCCATCTTCTTTCACCACCAGAATCGATGTCGCAGATCTCCCACTGAACAGGGTCTACCATAGGCCCGAGCAAAACGCCTCAGCAACAGAGGCGTCCACTTGAAGCCAAAACAACTCCGATACAAAATGTAGGTTTTAACCCCGTACAGAAATTACCTGCATACAAATTCTAAATCATAGGAAAAATAAAAATGCGAGAGCATAACACATAAAACACATATACACAGAGATTTCCCACTGGATCTCAAAACCGAGACTACCAGCTTGATTTTTCATTATATCCTTTCAATGTTACAATACATATTTATACATCCCGAAGCATCCAATACCATGGACCGAAAACCATCGCATCCAAAACCATGACCGAAAACCATCGCATCAAAAACCAAGGCAGGTTCGCCAACCTAATATAGGGTCAAAAAAAAATTTCCCAGGGCACTGCCCCCACCCTGTGAGGGGCTACCGCCCCCCTCAAACCCCCCGAACAGGGGGGGCTCCACCCCCCCTCTAACCCACTAGTTCACTATGTAGGTTAGTCGTGGAAAGAATATAACACAACCCAACAGTTCCGCATGATAGAATCATACTCTTCTACCATCGCATCCACCCAAACTGGTTGCGGCACTGCCTCCTTAGAAGAAGAAGGCTCGGTCGCTACACACTCCCCAACCAGGGTCATGTAGCTAGTGTATCTATTGGGATATCTCCTCTGTCTATGCTGAGAGGATGCCTGCCCCACATTCTCTCTCACATCCTGCATCAATCTGTGAGCTTCCTATGAGCATTTCCAACCATCTCTAGAAGACTCTCCAGCAGTGGTGATCTCCACTACTGGAATCTCTGCATGTGGCTGATCCACATCATCAGGAGGCTCCTCCTCCTTAGGAACTATTTTTTCCTCATCATCACCATGCAACTTGAGCTCCCTCTCAAGTGACACTCGCATGGGTCACTACTCATCAAACTTCAGATCCTTGAACAGTACAGTCCTTTGACTGGCAGGAAGAAACACACAATAGTTTTGAGGTCTATCCATGTACCCCATAAGTATTCCCAACTCAGCTGTTGGGTCTAGCTTCTTCCAAGCATCTTTGGTCACATGATAGAAGAATAGAGATCCAAAGATGTGGAAGTGACTCACATCTGGTCGCTTCCCTTAAAAAGCCTCTATAGGTGTCTTCGTCCCCAACATGCGATGAGGACTTCTATTCTAAAGATATAATGTTGTATTGCATGCCTCAACCCACAGATGACATGGTAGGCCTTCATCATACAACATCACTCGAGCTGCTCCCACAATATACCTATTCTTCCTTTCAGCCACCCATTCTATTGTGGGTTATGAGGTGCCGTGAGTTCTCATTTAATTCGTTCTGAAGCACAGAAGTCCTTAAACTACTAGGAAACATACACTCCACCATTATCAGTTCACAAGGCCTTTATTTTCATCCCTGATTCCTTCTCTGCCGAAGCTTTGAACTCACAAAACTTCAAGAAGGTTTGATCCTTCTTTTGCATGAAGTAGATCCAACATCTACGAGAAAAATCATCAACAAAAATAACATAGTATCTATGGTTTGCGATGGAGGTTGTAGATAAGGCCCTGCATGCATCTGAATGAACTTGCTCCAGAACTACTCCTGCTCTACTATCTCAATCATGAAAGGAAGCTTTTGCTTACCTACCCAAAGTGCAACCTTTACATGTGCTCGTTTTCTCCAGCTTACACTTGGGTAATCCGGTAGAAATTTGTTGCATGATCTTCAAAGCCACATGATGCAAATGGCCCAGACTCCTATGCCATAACCTGCCAATATCTTAGCCATGAATTGCCTCTCCTTTGGAACTCAATGCAGCACAATATTCTACATGTAACTTATAGAGATTCTTAATTCGAATCACTATCTGTTTGGTTTGTCCAGTGCCAATATGACTTAGGAAAACCTTTCCCAAACTAAAGAGTACATCATAGCCTTTATCCTCAAGCATAGCAATAGACACAAGATTCATTTTCAGCCCTGGTACATACATAACATTAGAAAGAGTGAGGGGAGAACCATGCTCCCTCTGAAACACAACCGTACCTTCACCTGAGACATGGTACTTTTTGTCATCGCCCATCTCGATCCATATCTGGAGATCCTTCTCCTCCAAAGTTCTTAAAATATTCTTGTCACCTGACATGTGGAAAGAGGCTCTAGTGTCCAAGTACCAAACACATCCCATGCTAGATGAAACCATGCATGCAATAAGTGAGAAATCCATCTTAAACTATGAAGCTAGTGCATCACCATCAGATTCCTTGGAGGAATCTTTCTTGGACTTCTTCTTTGGGAAATTAGTAGCATAATGGCCCAGCTCATGACAATGAAAGCATCTCACCTTCAACTTGTCAAACTTCTTCCCTCCTTGAGAAGACTTAGATTGGGATGCCTTCCCTTTCACTTTCTTAGCTTTAGATGCTAAAGCCAAGTTATCTTCATCATCATGTTTTAATGAAGAAGGTCCATCCTTGGTGCTCCGTCTAATCTCCTCCTGCATCAAATATGACCATAGTCATTCCCAATATGGCAGTTTGTCCCTTCCATTCACTGAGTCCTAGTTGCTATGCGAACTCTTAGGAAGGCCAAGGAGTGCTAGGCTCACCATATCATCATCAGCAGTCACATCCACTACACTTGCAAGCTCATCCCTGCAGGTGGTGAGCTTGTTAAGGAACTTAGAGATAGTGTCATCCTTTTCGCACTTAATGTTGCGAAGTTTGTCCTTCAGTGCCAGCTTCCTCTGATCACTACTATTTTGATATAAATATTTCAATGTTTTCCACATTGCATGGAGAGTCTCCTTCCCATGGAGGCTCAACATTATGTGATCTCTAACTCCTTCCAAGATGACTCTCATAGCTCTAGCCACACACTTATTCCATTCCACCAGTTGAGTAGCATCAGTAGGCTTAGGTACTTCTTGATCAATGAAGTCCTTAAGGCTATTATCTTCAAATTCTACCTCCATGCGATCCTTCCAAGCTATGTAGTTTGACCTGCCATCAAGGGCATACTCAAGCCTCAAACCATAGAAAGCCATCAGTGAAATAGATGTGATAAGAACTCGAGATCTATATCCCAAATAATAAACTTCAAATTTATCTTGCTTGTATACTGCTCTTCCTTGATCACCTGTGCTCTAATACCATGTAGAAATTTTAGAGCTTGAGATCAAACTGATATATGTAATGTACTAAAGCATAATACTTGATCTAGTTCAACAAAACATTAAGTGGAAGCATAATCAAATTCATGAGCAACATCAAGCATAAACACATATAACTGATCAAGAGTAATAATCAACCATAAAACAAGATATATCATTGGGGAAAGCACCAACATAAAACCCCTATCTGTATTATCAATCAAGTGGAAATCCTCTTCTGTTTACAAAAAGAATCAGCTCAAGAGCTATCATGTACTCTCTACAATTAGAAGATGAAGATCATAGACTACCTAGGCCTCAATATATAGGCCACAAGTCCTCCAATCTCCTATATTATGTATTTCTCTTCGAAATAGATCCTTCTCCACACAACGAATACTTACTAGAAATATCCAAGCATCAGATAGTACATTGTCCCTCATCTGATCTCAAGTAGGTCTCTGTCTGAACTGACATGCATTAGTTATCCATGAGGGAATGCTCAGTTATATGAAATAATAGTTGTCACATGCATGCAAGCATTAACAAACTATATCTCATTAATTTAACAACATGTTAAATTAATCTAACTGGAATTGACTAAGTAAAACTAAGTCAATTGATCCTCTCATTATAGAACTCATACTTGATTCCTCAATCAGTGGGACAACTAATTGCGTGTTCTCGCAAAGACTTCAAGTTTAATTTTCCATAATTAATTAACTCATGGATATTAATTAATTAATATTTTAAACTATTGTTAAGACCAAATTCGTTTTTACTTCCTATAGTTAGACTAGGGACCGCTAAAAATGGGAAGGGACCTAGAAATTCTATTTTTAGAAGATTATATTTTTGGCGGTTCCACCTCCCACCCAAGGTGGCCAAAATGATCATTGGCCAAACTGCTATTTTTTAGAAGTATTATTTTTAGGAGTTCTATTTTTAGCACATTCTAAATTTAGCATTTCCTATTGCACACTTTTCAACAATTTTCATTTAAATAGAAGGAACCAATGAAATATCTCTAGATCTAATTCGATTTATAAGAATCATCCTTTCCACTACTTCCATTAATATTTGACATAAAAAAATATGTTTTGTTTTCAGAATGTATTTTGAAAGAGTGTGAAGCTCTGTTGGGGATAGCCTAATACCAATAAAGTGACCTCACGTTTTCTATTTTTATATTGGAAGAGAACAAACACTAAAATGTATTTTTTCTCAATGATGTTTAACTAGGTTAAAATATAGTGAGCATAATGATGTATAGTTGTAATCCCTAAAAACTTCCACAGTCCTCAACCAATGTAGGAGTAAAGGGGGAGATAAATCAGGAAATGGATGCATAGTGTCTAAAATAATCCTCACACAACCTACAATGTAAATCATAAATAAGAATAGAATCCCAAGAAAATACATAGTACTATATACAATATGGAAAATTATAACTTACCGATAGATGTAAGACTAACTTGATTGTAAGGATGAAGACATGAAATGTTTTCTACAAGATTTAATATTTCCAATATGAAATTAGGGGAAAACTACAATGAGGAACAAATCAGCACTCCAATAGAACCAACATTCAACACTCACTCTTTGCCAAATGATATTAAGCTTCTAGAATCTAATGAAGAATGAAAAGGAAAACCAATTTGTTCATTGTGATCAGTTCCTTTGTTATCAACACATTGAGAAACTAAAAAAAAATCATTTGTTCTCCATGAATATCTAAATACTATTGCCAGAGCAAGCTCCAACATAAGTGGCACCACATCCTTTTCATAATATAAGAAACTTAAACCCAAATCATGTAGAAGTTCATAGAATGTCTAAGATGAAAAGATTGTGTGAAGTTTCAATCAATTCACTTCATTGTTGAAAACCCCAACAATCAAAAGATGTAGTAATGCACTAAAAACCTTCATGGGTGATGCTTACAAGAAGGAGCTTGGTAGAATCCTTATGCTGGATGGATAGGTCTTATGTTATGGGTGAATAATATTGAATGTGCATGAGAAAAAATACCCGACACATGATCTTGAGTTGGTGGCGATTACACATGCATTGAAGATGTGGACACATTATATTCCTAGGAGGAGGTTTACCTTGATGAGTGATCACAATGGTTTTCAGTATCTATTTGACCAACCAAATATGAATGGAAGGGTCAGTCATTGGAAATGACAGGTGAGTTCAATTTTGAGATCATATATATCAAAGGTAAAGATAATATAGTGGTAGATTCTCTTAGTGGGTGGATACAGGTAAATTACTTAGCAGTTATGAGCTCCTATGGGATGAACATACAGGATAGGATCTTGTAGGCAGGTTAGAAGCATGTCGGATATATGGAGCTTATGCACAGGTTGCAGTAGAGTACCAGTATAGATACACGTGGTAGTATAGGTACAAGTACATGTGATAGTACGGGTAATGGTACAAGTATAGGTACAAGTGCAAGTGCGGGATGTGGATTATTGTCTTACAATAGATGGATTGGTTAGATTTAAAGGAAGGATATGTGTGCTAGATAGTAGTGAGCTGAAGAAGGTGATATTGAGGGAATTTTATGCAAAACCAGATTCTAGTAACCTTGGCTATCAGAAGACACTTACAATAGTAAAGATATTTTATTATTGGCTGAACCTCAAGAGGGATGTAGTAGTGTTTGTGTCTAGGTGTTTTGATTTTTAGTGTGTGAAGGAAAAGTGTAAACATGCAGGTGGACTACTATAACCAATTATGATTCCAGAGTGGAAATGGTAAGTCATTTCCATGGAATTCATCACAGTTTTTCCAAGGATAGTGACACAACATGATTCCATCATGGTTGTTGTGGATAGGTTGACAAAGGTTGTACATTTCATTCCAGTTAAGTCTACATTCTTAGCTAGCGATGTAGCATAGGTGTTCATCGGAAATGTGGTGAGATTGCATGGTGTTCCAAAGAATATTGTGTCATACAAGGATGAAAATTTCACTTCCATGTTTTGGAAGGAGTTGTTTGAAAGCTTGGGCACAAAGATGGCCTTTAATACAATTTATCATCCGCACATAGATGGAGAGATAGAGTTTTATCATGATATTGGAGGACATGTTGAGGATGTATGTAATGCATCAACATCGAAAGTGGGAAGAGTACCTTGCGCAAGTAGAGTTCACTTATAATAATGGGTATCATGAATCTTTGAAGATGAGGTTGTTTGAGGCACTTTATTGACGGGGTTTCAATAATCCCATCAACGGGAGTGATCCAGATATCAGGGTACTTATTAGAAAATATATGTTGGTAGACATGGAACATGAAGTGTAAGGTGATCAAGAAGAACCTAAAGGAAACACACGATAGGAAGAAGAGCTACGCAGATTGGAACAACTTGTTCAAGGAGTTCCAAGTAGGGGAACATGTGGACTTGTGCACCAAACCAAATAACAGCTCCTTATGGATTGGATCATGAGCAAAGCTTGCACCACAGTTTTTTGGGCGCTTCATTGTAATTGAGAGGACTGGACTAGTCCTATTGACTTCCATTGCCTTTGATAATGAAATTCCATGATTTTTTCCATGTTTTATTGGCTAAGAATTATGTTAAAGATGTTGATTATGTGATTATTTACGGGTCTGTATTGGACGTGGAACAAGATGGGGAATTCTAGTCAAAGCATTAGTGTATAGCGTAGAAAAATGTGCTTATGATCCAAAACCAAGAACTGAAGAAAGTTAATCTAAAATGGAAGTACTTTTGGCTTGATGAAGCTACATGCGAGATGGTGGATCAGATGTGGGCTATGTATCCTTCCTTGTTTGCTGGTTGAGGCAAAGCCGTTTTTGTATGGTATTTTGGTATATGTTCTATTATATGTTTGGTTACTTTTGTATATGTACATATGTATATTGATGTAAATATAGCCTTAAGCTATATTATAAACCTCCAATAAGTAGTATGGTTATCATGTCATTATGATGTTATGTTTGTTATGTTTTCATGTTGGTTTTCTTCTCAGCAAGTTAATCATTATAAATACTACATCGAGCTAGCTTATAAAGCTCGATTGGTAGTATATTTCTATTACAAGATTTTTGTGGTTATAATTGTTATTGAACACCGAGGACAGTGTTCCCCCAAGGTGAGGGTTCTATAATGACCCTGGTGAAAATTCCATGTAAGAAAAGTTAATAAAGGAAAAAATAATAACCGTGCTTGATGTGAAACTTATTCCAAGATGATTGTTGGATAAAATCCTAGTGATTGGGATCACTTATGATTTTTTAATGACTAAGGAAATTGGAAAAGGTAATGGCTAAGGATTTGGAAAGGAAAATGGAAATTTCATCACATTTATTTACGAAAATAATGGAAATTAGGATAAAAGGGAGGTGAAAGGTCACAGGTTGCATGTGAAGACGAAATTAAAGGGAAATAATGGAAAATGAAGATAATGAAGGTCACATTCATAAAAAGGCTTATAAGGATTAGTTGTTAACCTTTTCGTCAATTCAGTTTTGCAACTCTCTCATTACTCTCTCTCTCGTACTCTTCTATGATTAGAGTTTTATGGATCACTCTTAGAGGGTGTGGCATATTTGGATTTTTGGAGCAAGAAGGCAAATAAAAAGAAGGAAATCATAAGAGGACATCAAGATAAGTAGCTAAAATGATATTTTCTTGTAGGTACTGGCTTGGATGTATTTCTTCCTCAATAGTTTTGGCATGCATGTCATATGTGTCTAGATTATTGGTCATTATGTGTCACTGGCATGGAGGATTGCCTGAATTGATAGTGGATTGCCTAGCATTTTCATTTCTTGGATATACATGGAGATTGTGAGTTTATTTTCTTGTTTTGTTCTGGTTGGTCCTCATGTTTCCTTAGCTTGCGTTGAGTTTCTAGTTATTGGAGCCTTGGTTGGAAAAATACTCTAGAGCCCTTTAACAACTTGGGTTGAGTTACTAGTCTCACAGCCTTAGTTGGAAAAACACATTGGAGCCCTTGGAGGGTTCAGTTACTAGTCCTAGAGCCATGGCTAGACAAATGCTCTAGAGCCTAGCGGAAGTTGTGGGTTGAGTTACTAGTCCTTAGCCTTGGTTGGAACAAGCAATGTAGAGTCATGAATGGATGGGATAAAGACCGATCTGATGATGGTGTTGGTGATGTGTGACTGTGAGGTGGAATCACTATTTGACGGGTTGAGGTCTATGGATTTTTCAAACCCTTGATGGTTTTGGATTGTTGTGTTCTATGAGATCCTAGATTCATGCTTGGAATATTGCATAGGGGTGAATGGATGAGGAGAGATTTGGCTCAGCCATTCTAGGGTCAGGTGGAACGTGGAAGTCCCATCTCGGGTTTGAATTTTGCATCACCAACATGAGGATATTTCTCCTTATATTTCTTTGGATATTATATTGGTTTATATGTGGTTTATATGGTTTTTATTTCAATGGTATTTTTGTTGCTATTATGCTAGTTATATATATGTTTGATGACAATAGTTATGTATAGATCTCATCCTGCTTCCAGTGATAAATGAATGAATGATGTATCTATGACCTAATGGATGAAATGGCAGTTGATGTGTTGAGGCATCAATGCTTATTAGTGATTCTCAGCTAAGTATGAGACCTGTATGCTCATATATGTTATTTACACCTATATATTACATATCCATGATATGTTTGACAAAATTTCTATCATGGCTTGTATTGTTCCAATCAAGGTTTTATTCAACTAATATATTTTTCATTGTCATTTCATTGTTATATTACTGTTCTGAAGATGTAATTCTATTATTGGTAGTGACCTCGGCTTTGGGCTTGAAAAATTCGCTGAAATCCTTAGGCCACTTGCACAAAAATATGCAAAAAAGACCCTGGATGCTTGCTTGTATACTTGTGGGAGCTTCTAGAGATCCCTGGTCACTGGCATGCCCATAGCATGAGAGCATCTAGAGGTGAAGTGTTCCAAAAGTTTAGTGGGACCCAGGGGCTTGTTGGAAGAAAGGTTGGATTGGTTCATGAGGGTCTTAATCTAGATGTTAAATGTATGTATGGTGTGTTTCCATTGCTTCCACTTCCTT
Source organism: Pinus taeda (assembly GCA_000404065.3). Lineage (NCBI taxonomy): Eukaryota > Viridiplantae > Streptophyta > Pinopsida > Pinales > Pinaceae > Pinus > Pinus taeda. The sequence goes on from APFE031205207.1 coordinate 11,890, forward strand.
AACATGACTTAGGATGTTGAATCATATCATAGTGGCCTCTTCTCGCATGTTTACTCAGGCTGGCTAGTTGGTTAGGTAGATGTGGGAGGAGGTTGTTACATTCTTTTAGATAACAACCTTGGTTTTTATTTTTCCTTTTAGCATCATCTTAGAAGTTTTTATTTCACTCCTACTATTTACTAGAACTGGATGTTATTTTCAATCCCATTGACCTAATTATTTGATCATTCATTTGACATTATTTATTAATACTGCTATATTTTCTTATCTATATTATCCAGAGAATATGGATTCAATCTTGGCTCTGAAAATTTCTTCTAACCAAGTCAGGAATAACATCAAATCTCTAATAAATATGCTTCAATATGTTGTTTCAGAGGACTTTGGGAAAACATCAATTCCCTTATGGATCGTATCTCTTCCAGATCATATGAAGACATATTAGTAAGATTTTGTGGAAAGGTTTTCCTTTTTTTATTGCATTTTAAACATATAGAATATGGGAAAACAAATTGAAAAATACGCCTAGTTCTAGAGTAGATAAGGCCTCTTGCTCAGCTCGTAAGTCCTACAACTCAATGCAACTACTGTGATTGTATCCTCATCCTAGTTTACATAAGATTGTCAAAACCTAACACTTCACCTCTCAGAATAATAGAGAAAATATGGAACTATGTAGCGCATATGGATTATACTTATTTTTACTTTATTTAGAGGGAGATAAAACTATTCTACTGGTCCCCATCTCTTTAAATTAAAACTAAATTTAAATTGAGAATCGATCTCAAAATTTAGTTTATGCGAAATAATAGATGATGCAATACTTCAACTTCTCAATTGATACTAATTTTAATCGGAGATAGGAAAAACATTTGAAAAATAGGCCCTATTATCTTAGAGCATGCCTCTTCTTAAGTCGTGTCACCTAGAATCCCAAAATTCAACACAACTACCATTAAGGTCTCCCCATTCCCCTTAGTTTTGGGAAGACTATCATAACTAACACTTTAACTCAATGAAGATGAGGTCATGGATAAAATAAATAACTATATAGATCTAAATATTTATGTTTATATTTATTATTTCTATGTTATATATATACTTGGTCTTTATGGACTATTCTCTTAGAATAAAGATGAACTTAGTCTGACAATTCATAAAAAATATGCAATTTATATTTAGGGTTTCAATTATTTGGTTAAAAAGTTCAGTTGAATCATTATTTTAGATAATGGATGGAAGGTAACACACAAACTTCATTAGTCATATATGTTGGGTGCCCATCGAGTAGAGAAGTTGTTCTCAACTCATTGTCATAATCCCTTTTTATTTATAATGCATAGTAAAATAAGTGTATTTATATAGATAGAGTGAATGAAATATTGACCAGCTATTCACCCTAGGCTCCTATCGGAAGAAGAGGTCAAAGAGAAAGTAGGCAACTCTATAGCTCAAATTGTTTTTGTTTGTCTTTGCTATTATTTAAGTTAAAGGTCTACATCATTTTTTAGATCCAAAATTTAATTTGAATTGATAATTGATCATAAACATTAGGTTTTAAAATTTTATTTCTGTAGCTCAGCTTTGAAATTTCCTAACTCATTTTGTTTTTTGTGGGACAAAATATGTTACAACATTTAAACTCTTTGGATTGAGTTTAAACCGAGAAGATAGTAGGATACATTTCTAGTAGAGAATGCCTCTTCCTCACTCATTTTTTGTCAATCCAACTACCATAGCTTTTGTCTTATCATCCCAACTTTTCATGTTTTTAAAATTTTGTTTAAAGTTCACTTATGAAACTCTTCCCCTCATTTTGGTCTTTGAGGGATAAAATATGTTACAATACTGCAATAGTTTTCAAAAAAAATTATGTACATTTTATTTTGAAATCTACGTTCATTTTTCCATCATCAATCAGAAAAATGCTCACATAGGGATTTTTTTTTGGTATTTCAGAAAATGATTGTTTTTAGACTACTAATGATATGACCCTACTATGTAAATAGAGAATTGAATAAAATCATTTCAAATAATATTAGTTAGAGAAGCATGGTGAGTAAACCAGATGGTATGCATGAATTTATTTTGCCACATTTCCATTGTCATTGACCAATAGGAGGCCAAGTATCTACAAAAAAAAACAAACACTAGTTATTTTCTAGTAATTAAAGGGCCCAAAGATAAAATCAAATTCCTAGAATTTATTGATTAAAATGGCACCACTATACTTGACAGCTAGCAATTGTAAAGTAACATGGATGTCATGTCAACGGAGTTGGATGATATGTAAAGGATGTGTTCCAAATTCTTTATTTGTTGCAACCATATGAAAAAGAGATTGAAACAAAGCATGTTCAATCAAACTCAATGTTTCTCTAGGATAGCTTGTCGATGCCTTCATAATGTGCACTATGCTTCCTTCAACCTACAAATTCAAACATAAATGAACTCCCTTAGCTCAAAATAAATTTAACCAAATAACACATCTAAAATGACTTCCATGGTATGAATATATGCACACATGATATAGAAAGTCAAACACAAAAGAAATTTCCATTTGTGTCTTCAACAAACTTTAGCAACAAGAATAATCCACTACCAAAAAGTACTGAAATTCATATAGAATAATCAGCTCTGAATGAAATCTCATCAACGTTCTCGTACAACAAACTTGTACTCAACTGTATATTATAACCAACGCCACCGCAGCATAGTAATAATGAAATCTCATGCCACAAGTCTTTGTACAACTAGGTTTTTTTTTCTATATTAACTACTTTTATGTGTTCCAAGTTATGAGTTTTACTATAACATTTGTCATCTTCATCTTTGTTTTTTTCCTACAAAGGCCTCATTACCTACTACCTTTATTCTATAGGATACCAATAATTTTTATTTGATATATATCTAGCACTTTACAAGTTATTTGTTGCAGCATACCTCATGGATAATGTGGGTAGGAAAGAAGTGCCTTATATTACTTTAGAGAGCATTACTCGATATGTACACGATAAAATTTTCATGTATACCTTTGTTATCTACATCCTTTAAATGTTAATTACACTACCCCCTACTCATTATTTTTTCATTTATGGATTCAATCATATTGTCAGTCTTACTGTTAATATATCATTTAACATATATTACATAAATATATTCAAATGTGGCCGCCTCAGCAAGTCCAAAGTGTATGATGGAGTTTGAAATATTTTGACTGTATCCTTTTAATTAATGAATATGAAGGTAACTATAGAGGCTTAAACTTATACTAAAGTTATTACACCATTGATTTTTATTGATGCACCTATACAAACTATTGTAACTCGATGAAAATTTTTAATGCTGATTTGGTCTTGAAGTATGTGATATAATGGCCATTAGCCACATCAACCCAGACCATGTGAAATTCACATCGCCTATCAGCCCCACCCAAATGAATGAAACAAATTTGTTCTTTGGATTCGATGGTGCTAGGTGATTTTTGAAACCCTAACCAATTACTCTCATCTAGAAATTTTTTCATTTGGTGTTTTTTTCCTCTCACCAAAATTACTTTGGGTTTGTCGTATGTTCTTGGGCACAACCAGATGCTCAATTGCATGGGTGTTTCCATGGTTGTGGTGACATTCAACCTCCTATCCCGAGGTAATCTCTTTAATTCCACTAGTTATTACACACCCATCTTCTGATTTGTGGACATAGGTTAACAATTTTCATGGTATGTTTTTTGTGTGCAACTACTGATTCAATTTACACTGATACCACTTTTGTTGCTTTAAGGTTTTCATAAATCTCGCTCGTCTCACCATAATCCTTCCCAGCATGGCGATTCTATGGAATCTTAGTATCGTTGAAGTTCTTGTGTGGAGAATGACAAAGTCCCCTCTAATTCACGATGCCTGGAGTCGATGCCTTGTGTCTAGGTAAGGGTATGGAATGTTCATCATGTTAATTCCACATATGGGGAGAGTTTGATTTTAGGTTATCACCGTACAATTTTGTTTATAACTATTAGGGTGTCATTACTACATCTTGCTTCCCTTGTCATCTTAACTCCACAACTACAATGATTTATTGAACTATTATTTTATTGTTTTTTTAAAGTTCACTCATCACCAATTCAAGTATGGTCAAGAAGATCCACCATCTATACTATCTTCATCAATTTTAGGTCAGATTGACTTCTCTTGCTCGTACCACTTTGTTGGGATAGGGTCCCTAGGATCTATTTTGGGTTAGCTAACCAATTTTTGAGAAGAATTTTGTAAAGAATGTAAAGTCTATGCAAAATGTGGATGCAGAGTGTGCAACTAAGTATATGTGTCAAGGGGGATTTAGCCCATTTTTTGGGTAAGTAATAGGTTGGTTACTCACCCATAAGCCGCAAGCCATGGTATTGTAATAAGGAATTCTATATATATTTGAGCCATAACAATTCTAGAGGTAGAAATTAAGATAAAAGATTATTGTTTTGGGCAAGTGATAAGGTAGGAAATATTTGTTTCCTATACTTAGTTGAAATGGGAGCGCTCCTGCAGCTGAGTGCATGAATACCTTGGCAAGTCTGCAGCTAAGTGTGAGGGCCTCTGCACCTGAGTGTGCACAGTGGAAGAGTCTGTAAATTGAATGTTGAACCTAATAAAGATTGACTTTGGAACAAATATGGTGCCTTTCTGTATTACTCTTACTTCTGATCAAGTTATACAGTATGGCTTAATGATCTATTTTCTGTGAACTAATGTATAATTGTTGCGTGAATCTATTGAATTTTAATTATCTATGCATGAACTAAGTAATAATCTACTTTCATGAAGATAATGGTTAAATCTATTATGATTTCCATTGAAACAGGTAGATCTTCATGAAGGCAGATCTAGGGTTAGTATTTAGTGCTTGAAAGTGGATAGTCTACATCTTTTGCATCTATAAATTATGATGGCAGACCTTTGTGAAGGTCTAGAAGCCATTTTCTTAGAGTTGTAGTAGCAGACCATAACAAGACATAGATTTGCGCCAAGCCAAATCTAAGTGATGAGGGCTTAAGATCACTTATCACACAGTATATGGATGCAGAAACCTAGTTCTAGCATCCCCCAATACTTATTCGGGTGAGACTACAGCCTGGGCTATGCAGGTTGTTGCTGAAAGGGATATAAATTAGTGTTTTGTTTGTTGCCATGAATAAATCTTTACCTGGTTTAGGCCCTGTTAAGCCCGTTAAGAAGAGACATTATCAGCTAAAAAAAATATAAAGAAAAGGTGCGCCAAGAATTGGATAAGCTGACGGTTGTCTGTATTAATGAACCAGTAGAGGAATCCAATTGGATAAGCCCAATGGTGGTCAAAGAGAAGAAACATAAAGGTGAAATCCGAATATGTGTAGATCTAAGAAAATTGAATGATGCATGTGTGCACAATGCATTTCCAACACCATTTAGCAATGAAGTATTAGAGAGGAAAATAGGAGGCTTATTCATTTACTGATGGCTTTTAGGGATACCATCAAATCAATTTCACGATGGAAGATCGAAGAAAGAAAACCTTCATGATGGAGTGGGGTTGCTTTCGATATATAGTAATTCCATTTAGGTTGAAGAACGTGCCTGAAATCTTCTCCCGAGTATTGATCACAGCGTTCAAGGAGTTTATTCATAAATCTTTTGAAGTCCATTTTGATGATTGGACCGTGTTTGGGTTGGTGAAGCATCATGCTGTGACCTGCACCTTATGTTGGATACATGTCGAAGGTATATAATCGTGCTGAACTCGAGAAAGTGAATATTTTGTTTGCCCTTTGGAATTTATCTCGACCATGTTGTATGTAAGCAAGGATTGATGGTGGACCCTTCGAAGATCACTGTGATTGTGAACTTGGAAGCTCCTAGGAATGTAAAGTTGTTGCACATGTTATTGTGGCACACTTGGTATTACAGAAAGTTTATTAAGGCATATGCTCAAGTAACCATGCTGATGGAAAAATTATTGAAGAAAGATGTGATGTTTTACTGGGATGAATATTGCTAGTGCAGTTTAGATGTCTTAAAGGAAATATGGTAACTATGTCTATTTTGGTGTTTCCAAACTCAAAGAAAGAATTCCATGTGCATGTAGATGCCTCTTGCATTGTGCTAGGTGTGGTATTAACATAGGCAGGTGAAGGAGAAATTGATCGTTCGATAGCCTTCGTAAGAAGAAAGTTATCCAAAGCTGAGAAGAATTACTTCACTACAGAACACGAAGGGCTAGTGATGGTCTATGCACTACAAAAATTGAGGCATTATTTATTGGGTGGAAACTTTAAAATGTATACAGATCACTCTATGCTGAACTCCCTGGTCAATAATCTTGCGTTGGGGGGGAAGATCTGTAGATTGTTGCTGTTGTTTTAGGAATATGATTTTGAAGTGATTGTGAAACTTGGAAGGTTGAATGCAAGACCTGACCATCTGTCAAGGATTGAAATAGGCGAAGAACCAAATAGTTTAGAGGAAGGACTACCGGATACACAACACTTTGTGGTGTGCATTGCATATGATCATTTTTCTCATATCATTCAGTTTTTAACCACGAGTATAACTCTGAAAGGCGATTCTACTTAGGAAAATAAAGAATTAGCAGTTCACTTTGCAATTTTTTAGTGATTGTGGGTCACTTGTAAAATATGGGAACAAATGAAATACTATGGAGGTATGTTCCTATGTTTGAACATGCTATCATCCTCACTGAAGCACATGGAGGAGTGGCAAGAGGTCACTACGAAAAAAAAGTGGCTGCACAGAGAATTTTTTCCATTGGGTTATGGTGGTCGACATTACATAATGATTCTAAGGCATACTACAAGGCATGCGATGCTTGCTAAAGGATGAGAAAACCTTCACGAAGAGATGAATTGCCTTTAAATCCTCAGGTTTCATTGCAGGTATTTGATAAGTGGGCCATTGATTTCATAGGTCTAATACAACCACCAGGAAACCAGATGGTCATGCAATATATCATTACTGTAATAGAATATTTAACCAGATGGGCAAAAGTGTAGGAAGTGAAGGATTGTATAGCTTCTACCACTGTGAAGTTTTTATTTGAGTATGCCTTAACATTATTTGGATTCGCTAAGTTGTTGATGAGTGATAGGGGTACACATTTCTTGAATGAAATGATCAACATGATGCTTGAGCGATTCTAGGTGTATCATCAAAAGAGCACACCCTATCACCCTCATGCAAATGGAATGCATTGATGAAGGTCTGCAACGCATAAATGAATGATTGGGATATGTGCATACCAGCAGTGCTATGGGCATATAGGACAACTTGCAAGAAGTTGACAGACCAAACACTATTTAGGTTCGTCTATGGGATTGAAGCAGTGATGCCTCTGGAACATATTGTGCCAAGTTTATGTATTGCAACTTTGACAGAGATGGTGGATCACAAGACCTTGGAGCAACATCTCGCACAACTAACACAGTTAGAAGAGGACCATTTTCTTTGAGGTTTTCACCAGCAAGTGAAGAAGGAATGCAATAAAGCATGGCATGATAAGCATATTAAGATGCACACATTCAATTTGGATGATTTAGTTCTGCTATATCAAAACAAGTTCACAAAATTTCCTCAGAAATTTCAAACACACTAGTTTGGGCCATATGTTGTTAAGGAGATCATGGATGGTGGTGTTTTTCAGCTCATGAAGCTAAATTCAGAGCCATTCCATGGAAAAGTGAATGGAAGTAGGCTAAATTTGTATACTAGGGATCCTGCCTCTACGCAATGACTACATGGTAATAGCGTAGTCTTAGTAAGCTAGGCATCTGTAATGGATTGTGGGACTATAAACTACACTACTCGAAAGGAATAAAATCATAGTAGGAAGGTTGGGTGACTGAAGACAGGAGTGTGACAAGTTAAGATGTGCTAGATGAGCTTCACAATGGAGGATGGTACCACGTAGATGGGTTTGAAAGTAGACGTTGGAGTTATTGTTCATGATTTGATGGAAAAAAAATTATTAATAGGAGAGGGTAGGCACCATTTATGGAAAAAAAATATTTGAAGATATCCCACCAAAAATGCATTTATGATCCGAAATTGGAGGGAATGACCAGATTTGAATTCAGAACCTTCTATAAATTGGATGAGTTGGTGCACCGAAGAATAGTTTGCATTCTAAGAATTGTGTTGGAGCCTTTTTGTTTTAAGTATATTAGTTGCCAGTTTTTGGAGGATTTAGCTTCAAGTCGAATATTTGCAAAATTACCTAAGTGAAACTAGAAGATCATCCTTACCAAAATGTCCATGCCATCCAGTTCTAAAGTCGTTGTTTCTTAAGTGAAGGGTCTTGAGCTTGTTCTATGGAAGTTGCGCCCACTATGCCTATGGCACCGAGGTTACCTAGGCAAAAGCGATTGCCTACGAAAGGAAAGTACAAGAAACTTGTCCTAGTGAGACATTCACCAAGGAAGGATCTGGAGTTTCAACAGAAGGAGAAGAAGGATAAACAACCAGAGAGAGTTGTGGACCTAGGGAAGTAAGAATTCCAAGCAGTGGAGGAATTGGATGTTGAGGAGGGTCAGCCTATGACATGGATCCCAGAGTATATCCCTCCATGGAAATGAAAGATGAAAGGAATGAACGACCCTGATTCTAGAAATTTCATGGTATTGACAACCCTATTACTAGAACAAGTTGAACTAGAAGGTGTGGTTTTAGTGTGAATTTTGGTGCTAAAGATGGAATACTAGGATCTTTTGGACCACGAGAGATTCCCTCATTTGGATACTCACAAATACATGAAAAAGATCTATTCTAAAAAGACTGGGGTTACGTGGTTGGAACCCATGAAATGGGTCAGAGGTGTTGAGAAGGCTAGGTTACTACAAATTCTTTGCATGCCACATTCTCACTGGTCCATTATTAAAACTCTGTGTGTGTGCCAGTTGCTCACACTAGTGCATGATTGGTGCTTATGGCTCGATGAACCCATCCTAATCATGGATATTCTCATCCATAGGATTACAAAGCTACCCTATAAAGGGGCAGACCCTGGCAAGGAGTTTGGAGGGAAAAGTGGAGAAAAGGAGTTGGCAGATAGGATGAAGGTTCAATTTGGTTTAGTCAAGAATTTGCGTGGATACTCTATCTGATCCATTCAGGACCAGGCCGTGTAGTTTTTTGCCACAATCTTTGCAGGAAAAAATATGAGGAAATTCCACACAGAAGAAGTTCTAGCATCAACAATGTCATTGGTTGTCGAGTGCGCGAAGGGAGTACAATATAACTCGGTGCAATATTTGTGCAAGGCATTCCTCGTGAACTATCGTGAAGCACAGGAGGATAGTAAACCCTTTCATCATGTATGGCTTTTGTTTCTCATTGTCTTAGTAGCATGGCGCTTGTCAAAGGATAGTCAGTTTCCTCCGTGGCTAGAACAGTTACCAGAGGGAGTGAAGTTCACTTCACTGTTGTCAACAAAGGATCTAGAGAGGATCAAAGAACCACACATTTTCTCGATATTAATTGAAATGGATTTTCAAACAATAATTAGTCAGTGGCCAAGGATGTCCTCGAACTTGTTCGAGAAGTTCAGGGCCTTCGTGAAGTTCAAGGCCAATTTCCATAATGTCTGAATCAGAGCATGGAAGGACCCTAAGCATATATGGCACAGGCTACTATACATAGACTCAAAAACAGATGTACAGGAAATTATGGGTAGTTGGCCACTAGAGTGGCATGAATTGATTGAGGTTATTGTAGGTACCAATAAGGGTGCAGAGATATATGTTTTGCAGACGTCAGTTATGTAGAAGAGAAATGAGGTAGCATAGAAGGCCGCATGAGAATTAGCTAAACAGAAGAAGAAAGAAGTTGCCACTAAGGAAGTTGTGGAAAAACAGTGTGCTGCAAAGGAGTGTGCTAAGGAAGAATGCACTAGGATAGAGGAAGTCAAAGCATCGGCTTCCCAACATACTGAAGAGTAAGTACTATCAGAGGAGGGTGGTAATGGTAGAGAGGAGCAAAGCACTCCCTTCACATTGAGGAATCATGGTAAGGAGACAACTTTCAAGCTAAGAAGTAAGAAAAAATCAGATAAATAGGTGCGCATTAACCCGATGATCCTCAGAGAAGGGGATGTAGTTGAGATTGAAGACAAGGTAAGAGATGCCACAATAGAGTTGTGGCAAAAATTTCAGCAACAGTAAATGCAGATGATAAGGAGTGTCTAGAAGGATTTGTACGAGAGTTATAGATCCAAACTGGCTAAATTCAAGTGAGTGTTGGGCAAGTGAGTGGGGTGCAAGTGAGCCTAGTGCAAGGCAGCGAGAAATTTTTGGAACAGGAATAGACTCTAGACATGAGAGTCATACCCTTACCATAAGGATATTTTTGTGCGGAATCAAAGGAAGACCACATGGTGTTGAGCACAATTAAAGAAATTAGGGTGAAATTAGCCACGTTGGTGCTATAGACTCTCCATGCACTACATCAAGGGGTCCCAGACGAGCTTAGGCTTAGAAAGAAGCATGCCTTTCCATCATTAGTGAATTCAGAGTAAACAATGAGGAGATGTTCAGGGAGAATTCTCAGTCTCTAAAAGAAAAGGATGAGCTCCAAGCACGAAATTAGAGCCTGGAAACAACAATAATGTAGGCGTGCAACTTCGTTCTAGAATTAAACATTCCAGAGGATGCCACAACCACAACAAAAATAAGGAAATTCGTTGTTGCAGTCCGCATGTCTAAGGATGAAATAGGAAAATCTACGTTTGAATTTCAGATGAAGATCTCAAATATATAGCTGGAGTTATAGACAACCACTCTACTGGATGCTTGGGAGAAATGAGGTGCTCCTATCAGGGAAAACATGGGTACATTGGATACATCAATCATAGATGGTGTGATGATATTTGATTAGGCCACAAAGTTATGGAAGAATCTGTAGGGGGACACAAACCTACAAAATCTTAACATAGATATCTGGGAGGCACAACACAATTTTTATGAACTCACAATGACTGTGTGCACTTTGCTGCCAGTCCAATGCATCGCCAAATTGCAAGAAGGAAAATAGATGCAATCACATATTGAAGAGATATAGACGAAAGAGGCCCTTCTCAAGGCTAGACTAAAGCCATGGATAGAGGAAAGCCTTTCAGCTTACTCCATCACTTTAGGAAAAGTAAAAGACACCGCAACAGAAACAAAGAATGATGTGCCTAGGAGTAGAAGGCCTAATGATAGAAAAGATGGTAAAGGAAGTGTAGTAGGTTGTGACACAAAGTTTCGTGGATGTAGCAGCATTGCAGGTAAAGTTTGGTGGCCTCAGCAACATGTTCGAGGCAACAGCCAAGTGACTCAAGCGTGAGTCAACCTATTTTTGTTGGGGGCCTATTGGGATAGGGTCCCTAGGGTCAATTTTTGGTTATTTATCTAATTTTTGAGAAGAATGTAAAGTCTCTCTAAAATGTGAATGCGGAGCATGTAGTTAAGTAGGAGTCAAAGGGGCTTTAGCCACTTGTTTGGGTAATTAATAAGTTAGTATTGAGACTAACCCATAAGCTACGGGCCATGGTATTGTAAGCAAGAATGCCATATATATTTGAGCCATAGTGAGTTTAGAGGTAGAAACTAAGAATACTATTGTTTTAGCCAAGTGCTAAGATAGGAAATCTATGTTTCCTATGCATAGGCGAAAGTGGAAGGCTCCCGCAACTGAGTGCGTGGAGACCTTGGCAAGTCCGCAAATGAGTGCATGGGCCCCTACAGCTGAGTGTGTAGGGTGGAAGATTCTGTGAATCGAACGCTGAACCTAATAAAGACTAATTTTAGAACAAATATTTTGTCTTTATGTATTATTCTTATTTTTGTTCAAGTTATGCGCTATGTCTTAATGATCTGTTTTCTATGAAATAATGTATAATTGTTGCAAGAATCTATTGAATATTAATCATCTATGCAAGAACTAAGTAATAATCTATTTCTACAAAGATAATGGTCAAATTTGTTATAATTTATATTGAAATGGGTAGATTTCCGTGAAGGCATATCTAGGGTTACTATTTCATGCACGAAAGTGGGCAGACTACATCTTTTAGGTCTATAAACTATGATTGAAAACCTTCACGAAGCTATATAAGTCTTTTTCCTAGATTTATTGATGAGCCTCATCATTGACTAGCTATATGGACCATAATTCACCTCCTAGCTTAGTCAAATCAACTCTTTTCATAACTTATTACATGTTTTGATTATATTATGTTTAATGAGATGAGTCAAAGTGAGATATTATGCCTAATGGACTAATCTGCATTGAATGCAGGTTTGTGAGAGAAAATCAGGGAATTTTGGCAAGACTAAGGGTTGAAACTCAAATGAGATGAGGAGGAGAGATTGTAGGAGGTAAATCCTCCTCATTTACTCCTCCCGCATTCCAATATTCCTCCATCAATAACACCAGCTCAGAGTACAAGCAACCAAGTCATGAAGATCAAAAGGCAGTCAAGCAAGTGATAGTCGAAGAGTTAGTTCATCTCACATTTAGGAGCTGAGCCTTCCTAGATTTAAGGAAGTTGTTGGAGACTTCAGTTGTATAGATAAAAAGGCCCAGAGCCTCATTAGGATTCGAATTTTTGTAGTAAAAACATTAGTTATTTTCTAGCTCAAGACTTATGGAAGACACTACTATGTAATTTTCTATTTTCATAATGAGAATGAGATTTTTCTTGATACAGAACTGAGTTAACTCAGAGGGTTGAAGCTCTTGGGTTAGGGCCCAACCCTAGCAACAAAGGATCCTCTACTTGTATTTGTATGCTTAGATTAATTTCATGGATTCATTGTTAAATTTTCCTTAGAATTATTTCATTGCAAGTAGTATATATTTGATTAGTTTGTTTACAAGTTTGCATCCATTTGTACTTTACTTTAGTAGTAGTTTAGAAGGGATAAAAGGAACATCAAAAGGTTTTCAATAGGTATTTTTACATCATTTCTTTCTTCACGAATCATGATTTGAGGAAAGGACTCCTATGAAGCCCCAAAAAGATAGAATTCTACTTTCTCATAGAATTTAGAGTTTACTGTACTTAAGGCAACATTTGATCAGTTTTCATGTGTGGGATTTAGTTAACATTTCTTCCATCTCTAGTAATACAATTTATCTCATCTATGATTTCATATTATTCCAAAAATTTTCTTGATGCATGAAGTAGACAACTTGCTCATTGACCTCTATTTTTCTAGCTTATTGAAATTCTTGTTTTTTACATGATTTTTGGGAAAATATCAATGTTTCATGCAGTGTAGGTGTTTCAAAAGTAGATAAAGATCACATAGTAAACAACCTCCTCCAAACTTCATCCATCCATGCTCATTCCCTGCTTTCACTAAGACCCTCATCAATTTCATCATTTTGTAAGAAAACTTCTCCAAGCATGTTGAGAAGTTTTCTTCAACATGCTTGAGTGATCCTAGGCATTTTCTCACTTCATTCCATCCACCAACCACCTTACCTAATTCTTCCATCATGTTTATCACCCATCATTTTTCTCTTAGCTGTATCCTGTAGAAATACAGGGAATCCTACAGGTTTTTAGGACATCCTATGGTTTTTCTTCTAGTGGCATGCTTTGAGGCCGAATTGAAGGAAAACCTCTAGGAAGCCAGAAAAGGTAACCTAAGGGTCTCCCAAACATTCCAACCATCCACCAACATCCTTAAGCCACCTGCCACATCACCAAGAGAGATTAGCTTTCAAACTCTTCCATAAAAAAAAAAGACAAAAAGGAAAAAATAGGTTTATGATTAGTCATTTACATACACCGTAATAATGTTTGATGTTTTGAACTTACATTCTTATGATAGTATAATTTCATACATGTTAACTTAGCATTCTTGTTGAAGCATACTCTCTTAGTAGTTAGTTAGGAAATGGTGTGTTTTTAGCATTGGGTTTCAGTTATTTTCCTTACTGTTGTAGACAAGCCTTCTCTTAGAATAGATTTTTCTTTCCCTCATCAGTAATCAAGCTTCTTCTAAATCCATAGAAGTTTGGATTGAAAAACCCTAGTGTTCTCTCTCTAGGTGAATAATGACAAAAGGGTAGAACCATCACTTTTACTTGTATATACAACACTGTCACCTCCAAGTTTGTACAAACCCTGGGTTTGATAAAGTAAAGCAGGTAGCCCCAAGAGTTGCATCATTCTTGCTACAATACTGGTGCTCATCACTTTTTAGTGCCATTGCTAGGGAGGTGTCTAAGTGATATGTGATTACTTCTTCCATTCTTCCATTTCTTGTTTATGATATTTTGGTATTAGTTTCATTTATGCAAGAGTAATTTAGTTTTCTTCCTTTCCCATTCTGCATTCTTTGCTTTCCTTTCCATTCTGCAAGTAAGATTTCAATCAAGTAGTTAATTTCCATTTAGTTAGTTAGTTTTCATTCATTGTGCAATTTAAACTCTACAATCGCTTTCAAAATTTGAAAAACACTGAAAACAACACAAAAATATTTTCTTTCATGCCTCGTAGGAATAGGGATAACTTAGGGAGATTTTTTCCAAATATCCCCATGTCTTCAAACGACCAACCTTCCCTCTTATTTAGTGGCTGTGAACTAGAGGAACCCTTAGGTGAGCAATCAGAAATATTTGAAGAGCCTACAGGGGAAGAAGAAGAAGAAGAACCCATTCTTACTGAACCAATGGGTGAAAACAACAATGAGAGAGGAAATAGAGAAAGAGTTTAGGGTGCCTTCCCCATTTGGAAACCAATGGGGATACTAAGATGAAGAATATAAGCCTCTATGACCTTCCTCATTTCAATGACCTGACCTTAGAAGATTTAGACACTTTCTTATATGAGTTTGTTGTCATATACTATAACTATGACTACACCAATGATGAGAATAAGTTGAAACTATTCCCGTCCACCCTCAAGGATATAGCTTTGTGTTGGTTCATGGGTTTACCTAGGGATAGCATCAGAACTTGGACTCAGAAGCAACAAGCCTTCAATAACAAGTATCAAGACTACTGCAGGTCTAAATATAGTAAAGAGGAGTTTTTTAGAATGATCTTAGGGAATGATGAATCTCTAGAGGATTATGAAGAAAAATTCCAGCTTATCTACAAAAGGTCTCGGTGCACACTTGACCCTGAGTCACTAAAGCTAGTCCTACTTAGAGGATTAAGGGAAGATCTTCTCGATACTCTAAACTTTTTAGTATGAGGGGACATCTATCGGTTACCCTATAAGGATATCAACAATGTGTTTAGAAACCATTCTAAGGTAGCTAGGAAAAAGGGTAGGGGTCGTCAACCTATGGTTAGTCCATCCTCTTCTGGAACATCCATCAAGGGTGAAATTGGAAACATGTTGGAGGATTTCAAGAGTGAGATGCTACAAACCCTTGCACTACATATGGACACTATGCACATTAAGAGAAAACAGGAGGACGCAGAGAGAGCCTTAGCCATTTTCTACCTAGATGCACCTGGAGGCACCCTAGGAATGGATATCCATTGAATTTGATCAAAATCTACTCATTCCATGAAGAAAACCACTCCACAGACAAATGCCCTTCTCTACCTGGACTAAAAGTTGTATATCAAGGAGTTGAATGGGTAAATGAATAGCTCTGCTACATAAACCAAAGGAGACATCATGAGCCTATGCCATACCAACAATGCATGCAAGGGTCATCCCAGTCATATTACAACCCTAACTAGACCACATCCATTCCCTCTTGGGGTCCCCCTTTTCATCCTTCCTGCTCTACACCTCCTCCTTGGTCCTTTGCGCATCAATATCATTCCAAACTAGCCAAAAAGTATTTTCAACCACTCCACAACAACCTCAGTGGAATGCACTGTGCTAGGGGTGGAGGCCCCAATACAACAATTCTACAACTTTATTGCCTTCACCACCTACTCATCCAAAACTTTTAAATTCTTCTCCACCTAAACAACCCTAGATGTCTGCCCAACCAAATCCAAACCCAAACAACATACACACATAGCAAGTATATAGTGGACATACATCCTATCGAGCTTATGTCATGGAAATCTAGGAAATCAACTTGAGATTTGGGAGACTACTCCCAGACAACCAACCTCTAGTATGCCTAAAGTAAATCCACCACCCTTTCCTGACAGGTTAACCCAACCATTCCAGCCTACCCCAAAAGAGACTGAACTTCTCAGAGAATTGAAAAACCTATCTATCAAAATTCCACTTCTCCAAGCTATAAAAGATGTACCTATTTACAACAACTTGATTAAGGAGAAGTTATTCAAGCATCCAGGGAGGTGAAGAAGAGATGCCCTACCATTAATGTCATTAGACAATTGTCAGACTTAATGTTGGGGTAGGTAATCTGTCCAAAGTATTTGGACCCTGAAAGCCAAGTAGTAGATGTGCACATCAATGGAACCATTGTCCCAAACACTTTGATTGATCTAGGAGATGCCTTCCATGTGATGACCAAGGACACCATGCTGAAGCTCAACCTCCAAGGTTCATTGATAAAGACCACAATAGTCTTTCAACTTGAAAACCGCTCCATAGCGACCCTTGAGGGGATTGTGAAGGATGTGATGGTCTCCATTGACTCTTGGGAATACCCTGCAGATTTCCTAGTTTTGCAGCCTAAGGCTAAGCGTACTAGTTACCCTCTCATCCTTGGAAGGCCCTAGTTAGCCACTATTAATGGCTACTTTAGCTATTGGGTTGAAAATATGACTATCAGAAATAAGCATATATCCAAGAAGTTAGTCCTATACCCTCCTTCTCACCCATCTCTAGAATATGACTTACCTTTATGGCTAGAAGAGGAGGAAGAAGATGAAGTTTATTCCACCCAATTTTATACCTTATAAACAACCATGAGAGGGGGACAACTAGATGAAGGTGATATGATTGAACACATACTCTAATGTCGAACTCCGAGTACACTGTCCTTAGAAGAAGTAGTAAAGGAAACCTAGAACAACCATCAGATTTATCTATGCTTAGCCAATTCCAACCATATCCATGTCAGAACCATAGAATTCAGCCCTGAGAGAACTTTGAAAACCAACCCATCTCTTTCTGTTCACTAAGAAGAAAAGTTGTGCAACATGCTAAAGGAACATCTGGGTTCCTTTACTTGGAGTTACAAAAAAATGAAGGGAGTGCACCCCTTGGTGTGTACTCACCACATTTATATCAAATAAGGGAGAAAAAATATCCAGCAACCCCAAAGGAGGATGAATCGAGCTCTCAAAGATACAGTCAAAGAAGCACTGCAAAAGCTGCTAGATGAAAGATTCATTTACCCTATCTAAGACAGTGAGTGGGTCCGTCCTTTGGTGTTGGTTCCAAAGAAAAATGGTAAGTGGAGAATTTGTGTTGATTAAAGAGAGTTAAATAAAGCCATAAAGAAGGACCATTTCCCTCTACCTTTCATCAACCAAGTGCTAGATGGCCTAGAAGGAAAAACGTTTTTCTCTTTCCCAGATGGATTCAGCACGTACAATCAAATCTAGATTACCCTAGAAGACCATGATAAAAACACCTTCACTTGTCCTTGGGGTACTTTTTCCTATAGGGTCCTTGCTTTTTTCCTATGCAATGTTCCTGGCACTTTCTAGAGAGCAGTCCTAAGTATCTTTTCCAAGTTAGTCCATGATGCAGTAGATATTTTTATGGATGATTGTACACCTTATGGATGTGATTTCCAGGAGGCTCTCTCCAACATAGTTAAGGTGCTACACAAATGCGTTGAAATGAACCTATCCCTTAGTCTCAAGAAATTTTAGTTCTTGATGATTGCAGGGACTGTGCTAGGTCATCCAATATCCTAGCAAGGACTGTAGGTGGACCCAAACAAAGAGATGTCAAATGTTTCCTAGGGTTAGTTGGATACTATAGAAGGTTTATAAAGGACTTCAGCAAGTTAACTTCTCCTTTATTTCGGTTGTTTGCCAAAGAATCTGAGTTTGTACTGTCAAAAAGTTATCAAAATTCCCTAGACGTCGTGAAGGACAAGTTAACCACTACACCGATTTTCCAAGGCCCAAATTGGGCCCTTCCTTTTCATGTATATGTCGATGCCTCACACAAATCCATAGGAGTAGCTCTAGGCCAGATAGATGAAAAATTTCCTTATGTTATTTACTTTATTTGTAAGAATCTATCAAAGGTTGAACTGAACTACACAGTGACTGAAAAGGGTCTCATGGTTGTTGTACATTCATTGAAAAAATTAGGCATTACATCATAGGTTATCAAACATTTGTACATAATGACCATGATGCAATCAAATATTTAACGAATAAACCTGATGTGAATGCTTGAATTATTAGATGGTTACTTTTGTTACAGTAGTTTGAACTAACTATTGTTGATAAGCCTCACAAGGAAAATGTTGTTGGAGATTTTTTGTCGAGATTAACTTTTCCTCGAGGTGAGGAAGGAATGGTTGATGATTAGTTACTAGATGAACACTTATTCGACATTTTAGTTCTCTCTCCATTGTTTACTGACATAGAAGATTGTTTGGTATCTACACAGTTCCCACTGAATTTGTTCTCCAAAGAGAAAAGCGAGTTTATGAGGAAGAGTACCCCATTCACCTGGATTAGTCACAACCTCTTGAAACTAGGCCCAGATAAAATTCTGAGAAGATGTGTCAAGGATGAGGAAGTCTTCAACATCCTTATGACCTATCAATGATGCGCCTTATGCAGGTCACTTTGAAGCAAAGAGGACAACACTCAACGTGTTTCAAGTTTGTTATTATTGGCCCACTCTTCATCAGGATGTGCCAGGATATACTAATTAGTATGATCGATACCAAAGGATGGGAAAGCCTACTCCAAGGGATGAAATTCCTCTGTAACCTCAAGTGAATTTCGAGCCATTTGACAAGTGGGGGATGGATTTCATTAGACGTATTGAACCTCCTTCTAAGCAAAAGTAGTATATCATTGTGTGCACTGACTATCTGACTAAGTGGGTTAAAACCAAGGCACTCAAGGCTGCAATAGAGGGGAAGGTGGTTGAGTTCTTAAGGGAGAATGTATTTTACATGTTTGGGTACCCTAGAGAAATGGTCACTGATTAAGGGAGTCAATTTACCCCCAAAATGATTGAAGACTTGTTAAGTCAGCACAAGATTAAGCATAGAACTTCCACTCCATATCACCCACAAGCTAATGGGCAAAAGGAGGTGACTAAAAGAGGACTGGAGGTCATTGTAATGAAAGTAGTTAGCAGCAGCAGAAAATATTAGGCAGATGAACTAGTTAAGGCCACCTGGGCCTATAATGCCACCTGGAAGACCACCACTGGATTCACAACCTTTAAGTTGGTCTATAGAAAAAATTCCCTGTTGTCCATTGAATTTGAGTACAATACATTGAGGATGGTATCCCAACTAGATCTAGATCTTAGCAATGCACAAAAGGAGAGATTGCTCCAATTGAATGGTTTAGATGAGTTCATAATGGGGGTCCTCCTACACACAGAGGTATCTCAAATTCAAAGGAAGATTTGGCATGACAAGAACATCAAGGACAACCAATTTCAAGAAGGTGATTGGGATTTGTTATATGATTCTAGATATAAAGACTTTAAGGGAAAGTGAAGGACTAGATGGTTAGCACCTTATGTCATAGAGAAATTTCATGATAACAGTTCAGTGCATATCATAACCATAGATGAAAAAGCCATTCCTTTACTTGTTAATGTCACATATTGAAATTTTACAAAAGGCCATTGTTAAAGCAAGAGTTCATTGATGGTATCAACAAAACAATGATGGTGGTGGAGTAAGTCTCAGCTCTTACCTCATCATCACAATGAGGAAAAAAAGAAGGAGACTTGGGTGAAACCTTCCCTGGGTGAAAATAAAAATATCCCTAGGTCAAAACCTCTCTTGAGGCACCCAGGGAAAGAAGCTAGGATGAAAGCCTATTGGAGGCAAACTAGTTGTTTTCAAAAAAAGAAAAGAAAAGAGAAAAAAAAAATTATGAAAATATTGTTTGCAGGTTACCAAGAGGGCGATCAAAGCAACAATGGAGAATCAAAAGGGACCTATTCA
Organism: Pinus taeda; assembly: GCA_000404065.3. Taxonomy (NCBI): domain Eukaryota; kingdom Viridiplantae; phylum Streptophyta; class Pinopsida; order Pinales; family Pinaceae; genus Pinus; species Pinus taeda. The sequence goes on from APFE031205207.1 coordinate 31,976, forward strand.
GCTTATATTTTCATTTATCCATTCATTATCCTTCATCATTCCACCATTCCTTTCATTTTTTCACTCATTTTCCTCAATTTGCATGGGTTCTGTGTTTTCTACAGGATTACCTGTAAACCCACAAGATTCCTTGAAAACCTACAGGATGACCCTGTAGGAATTATAGTGGCTTGGGAATCGTCAAGTAAGAAACACTAGTGCAAGGTAATGAACTTCCCATGTCAAAAAAATAAAATTCCTAGATCACCATCTCATTACCATACCTCTCTCCACCTTGACCACCCATGCATTCATCATCTAAATAATTAGTTTAAAAAAATACAATTTTCAAGTGAAAACACAGAGAAAAAAAGATGATACATAGAGGAAGGGGACAACACCTAAATGTTGTTTTTCATCATTCACAAATCCCTAGACCTCCTCTCGATCCATGATCATAGTCCTGAGGACCTAGCAGTAGAATATGATTAAAAAATTTGAGGGACAAGCAGCTACAGGACATCCTGTAGGAAATCCTATAGGAGCTCATCTCACAATACATAAATCATAGGTTGCGACAAGTTTCAAGAAGGGAGATGCAAAGGTAGAAGAATTTCCTCCAGAGAAGTAGTAGCATCACTATCATCAACACCAGGTACTTTCACATCAAGAAAATCATCAAAGGACAATAGATATAAAAAATGGAGAAATCACATGCAGCCAACACATAGCACAAACCTCATTTCTTCAACAAACTATAGCAAGGTATCATTATCTCAAGTAAGTATGTCACTTCCGCTCTCTCATTAGCATGATGTGATCAAAAGATGTAAAAAATGTGAACGAGTTGGTTGATAAGTGAAAGGTGTCTAGATAACTTGGCCACCTTTGTTCAGTCAACGAGGACAAAACAATTAGTCCTCACACACATGGCAACAGTCAACTCAAATAAAATAAGGATGAGGTTAGAAGTAGTTAAGGCTACGAATGTCTGAAGTGGGAGTTTATTACGAGGTGATGGGAATGATGATGCAGTAGTGGGACCAATGGTCCAAAAATAGACATTCATACCTCGAATGTTAGCACAACACCTCACTTGAATCAACTGTAAGAGGAAATAAGCATTGATCCCCATGCAGATATGCCTCCAAATTCTTCAGTCTCACACTAGCAAAGTGGCTCTTGGCCCCCAAGTAGCCTACAAGAGAGGAATGGTTGATTTTTTTCGTGTGTAGGACCTCCTACAGGAAACCCTATAGGATCTGAGAGGAATCCTATAGGATAGAGTCATGTAGCCTACAAGATTAGTAGTGAGAAATTGTAGAGAGAGAAATATAGGGTTTGACTACATCAAGCATTGTAGAGAGGTAGGTTCTACATTACCTCCTAGTTTTCCAAGTGAAAGCAACAAAAAATCTTCTAGTTTGTTAAAATTGATTGCAGTAAAAGGGAATTGTATCCACATAAATTTCAGTTCAATTTCTTCCTTCATTAAAATTTTGTATCAGACATCTCTACTCCTCCATTCATTAGACAAAATGATAGGGGGGTTTAATAGAAGGGATCCCATCAACACCATGAGGATTCACCAGCACCCTCTTGTGTTAGACATATTCACAAGGCATAATTGGATGGGGTACTTTGAGAAATTAAGGGGGTAGGATGGTGAAGTAGCCAGAGGTTTTTCTCGCTCCCTCATTCCACTAACCAGGATCCCATGCCATTGTTGTGGTGAGATGCCCCTCCATAGAATTCACCCTTGAACTCATTAGAAGAATTACCACACTTCCCTTACGAGTGGCTAGAGAAAGGAAGACAATGGAAATAGCCAAAATGCAAAGATGAAATTCTTTTTAGAGGGAGAGGAGGCCATGGAAGACAAGAATGGAGTGAGAAGATCAAGCCTACCATAACCCTAGAATGAAATAATCTACCACCTTATAAAATATATATCATGCAAAGGTAGGTATAGTGTCGTATATGGATACTACTTTAGGCTTCTTGAATAATTGAGTTTTGGAGTAGATACACTTCCTCACCACAGCTCAGCATACCCTACTTCTTTCTTCAATCACTGATAGACATGAGCATGAAGGTGTAGGAAGGAAACTATCAAAAACTAGCTCATCATGGGTTAATTAGACTCATCATAGAATATCCCTCAAAAACCTTAGAATTCTTATCACATGGGAAATCTTTAGAGACATGCATACAAAGGAGGATATGAAATCCCTCACATATGACAAGAGCCCTACTGCGAGTGAAAGAGATGAAGAGGAAATTGAAATAGATGAAGAAGAAGCATAAAGGGATGAAGAGGAAAGATATAAGGAAAAAGAGGAAGAGAAAGAGAAGGAAAGTGATGAAGAAATAGAAGAAGATGTGAAGGAGGAAACTAATGAACAAGGTGAGGATCTAGAGGGAGAAGAATAGGAGAAAGTCAAAGATGAAAAGGGGAATGTAAAAGAGGAGCCAAAATCGAAGGAGGAGTCACTCAGGGTGTCTCCAGAACCCATAGAGGGAGAGGTAGCAGGTGCCCTCACTGCCCTTAGCATCCCCATCAAACAAAAAGGAAAAATAAAGAGACAAACTCCATTATACTTTAGAACAAGAAAAATTACAAGGATAAGGCAAGTAAAACCTCAAACTGCAACCAAGGTCCCTATTGTTATTGATGAGTCACCTAAACAATAGGAGAAGATGGATCGTCTTATGAAAACTCAAGGAGAGGGATCCTCAGGACAAACCTCCCCTAAGTATCCTATCACTTATGTGAGAAGGCCTGTGACTAGATCTACCTCATCCAAGGGAAAGACATCCTACATGACACATAGCCAGACCTATAGGAATCAGAGGAAATCCTACAGGAAACTCTATAAACCTATAGGAAACTCAAAAATTGGATAAGGAAGGATGTATGCAGCATGAAACAAAGAAGGAGGACCTAGAGCTAAAGGAACCTAGTCCTCAACCTAACCTTGTCTCCTACTACAGATTTATTGAAGGTGGTAGGGTCATTCCACAAAAATTTTCCATCCCATTATTCTTTGAGCTTGAGAAAGAAAGAGCAAGAACACATAGATGGATGTAGATTTCCAAGTCCAAGGGAGTGGAAGACATAGGTCACATGGAGGAAAAGCTCAAAGAGATGGGTAGAGAAATAAGTAGCCTGAGGGATAGAGAGGTCATGATGAAATCTTAGTTGGAGGCAGAAAATGCATGGTTGAAAGGACAAATACAGGAAAGAGAGAATCAATTGGCATCCATAGCTAGTCTATCTTTAGAGACAATCAAGTGCAATATTCCATCTAAGTCCTAGGCATTATACCTTAAGGAACAGTGTCTGCAGTTCCAAATCAAGACCCTAGCATAGAGAGGCATTATGCCATTCTAGGATTATAGGCAACTCATTGATATTTGTGATCAAAATGCATTAGATTATAGGGCTAAGATGTATGAGTTCTACTTGCATAACATGGCCTTGACAGATCTAAATGTATGGGACCCTAATGCAAAGCTAGAGGATTTACAGTTGATGGCTTTAACATCATCGATGAACCATGAGGAAGTAAGGGCTACATAAATGAAGAATATATTGGCAAGGGAACAAATAGAGCCTCTCATGATAAGAGATGGGTAGTCAAATCCAATGGTTGTCATTAACATACATAGTTTAATTTCAAATGATCCTCAACTTGCCCCCAAGTATCCTACTACCCAAGATAAATAAATTACACATTTTTTGCATATTTTCAAACTGTTAGGGGATGATAGCATGAAAACTTGTGAAATGAGATCGAATACTTTACCATACATCTTGAAAATCAGAGAGTACCATTCTCCTCAAAGAATGAGAGAGCCACTGAACATGACACCCATGTACAAGCAAACCATCCAAAGGCTCAAAGTCAATTGGATTGGCTTGAGACTCATTCAACCACTGCTCTTGGGGATGTTAGAAGGAAGGAAGGAAGAGGAAGAAAGAAAGAAGTTGGAGGAGATAGAAAGGAAAGTTGGATTCTATGAACAAGAAGGGGAAACAAGAACAGAAGGATGGGATGTCAGGGAGGCCAATAGAGCTATGAAAGACATGGATATTGATTGAGTTGCTTAGAGGATGAGAAACACTTTTAGTACGGGGATGATCATGAGCCTTATCACTGGGTAACTATATGGATCATAATTCACCTCCTAGCTTAGTCAAATCAGCTCTTCTCATGCTTTATTACATGTTTTGATTATATTTTGTTTAATGAGATGAGTCAAACTAAGGTATTATGCCTAGTGGACTAATGTGCATTGAATGCAGGTTTGTGAGAGAATATCAGGAAATTTTGGCAAGATTAAGGGCTATAACGCGAATGGAACAAGGAAGAGATATTTTAGGAGATAAATCCTCCTCATTTACTCCTTCCCCATTCGAGTATTCCTCCATTAATCACACCAGCTTAGTGTATAAGCATCCAAGTCATGAAGATCAAAAGGCAGTTAGGCAAGTGATAGTAAAAGAGTTAGTTCATCTCAAGTTTTGGAGCCGAGCCTCCTTAGATTTAAGGAACTCGTTGGAGACTTTAGTTGTACAAATAAAGAGGCATAGAGCCTCATTAGGATTTTAATTTTTGTTGTAAAAACATTAGTTATTTTCAAGTTCAAGACTTGTGGAAAACATTGCTATGTAATTTTATGTTTTGATCATGAGAATGAGCTTTTTCTTGATCACCACTGAGTTAACTCATAGGGCTAAAGCTCTTGGGTTAGGGACCAACCGTAGCAGAAAATTTCCCTCTTCTTGTATTTGTATGCTTATATTAATTTCATAGGTTCGTGGTTAAATTGTCCTTATAAGTATTTCATTGCAAGTAGTATAGATTTGATTAGTTTGTTTACTAGTTTTCTTCCATTTGTGCTTTACTAAAGCAGTAGTTTAGAAGGGATCATGATTTGAGGAAAGGACTCCTATGCAACCCCAAAAAGACACAATTCTACTTTCTCATTTAATTTAGAGTTTATTGTACTTAAGCCAACATTTGATTAGTTTTAAAGAGTAGGATTTTTTTATCATTTCTTCCTTATTCAGTCTTAGAGTAGATATTACCAATGATTTCATCTTATTCCGCAAATTTTCCTCATGGATGACGTAGACAACTAGCTCATTAAACTTTGTTTCTCTAGCTTATTGAAATTCTTCTTGTTTATATGATTTTTTGGAAAATATCAATGTTTGATGTAGTGTAGGTGTTTGATAAGTAGATACAGACCACATAGCCATCAACCTCCTCCCAACTTCATCCATCCATGATCATTCCTTTCTTTCACTAAGAACCTCACCAATTTCATCACTTTACAAGAGAACTTCTCTAAGCATGTTGAGGAAATCCAACCATCTCCCAACCTTGGTTTTTAGTTCTGAGTAATCCTAGGAATTTTATAACTTCATTACATCTACCAAACACCTTCCCTAAGCCTTATATCACCTTTAGAACCCATCATTTTTCTCTCGGTTGTATCTTGTAGAAATACAGGAATCCTATAGTTTTTTAGGACATCCTGTAGGTTTTCCTGTAGTGGCCTGTTTTGAGGCTGAATTGAGGAAAAACATCTAGGAAGCCAGACAAGTTCACCTAAGGGTCTCCCAAACCTTCCAACCATCCACCAGCATACCTAAGCCACCTGCCACATCACCAAGAGAGATTAGCATTCACACTCTTCCATAAAAAAAGGACAAAAAAAAATGATTTGTCATTTACATGCACCATAGTAATGTTTGATGTTTTGAACTTACATGCTTCAGACAGTAGAATTTCATACATTTTAACTTAGCATTATTGTTGAAGCATAGTCTCTTACCAGTTAGTTAGGAAATGGTGTGATTTTATGATTGGGTTTCAGTCTTTTTCCTTACTGTTGTAGACAAGCTTTCTCTTAGAATAGATTTCTCTTTCCCTCATCAGTAATCAAGCTTCTTCTGAATCCATAGAAGTCTGTCTTGAAAAACCATAGTGGTCTCTCGCTAGTTAAACATTCACAAAAGGGAAAAACCATCACTTATACTTGCGTATACAACATTGTCACCTCCAAGTTTGTATGAACCCTGGATTGATAATGTAAAGTTGGTAGCCCCAGGAATTGCAACATTATTATTGCAATACTGGTGCTCATCAGTTGCAGTAGCATACCTTAGCATGAAATAGGTCTTCGCGAAGGCAAATCTAAGTGACAACGGCTTAAGAACACTTATCACACTCCCTCGGGATGTAGAAACCTGGTTCTAGCATCCCACAATACTACTTTGAGTGAGACTGCAGCCTACGCAATGCAACTTATTTCCAAAAGGGCTAGCAGTTACAGTTTGTTGGTTGGTGGGAACAACTATAAACCTAGATCAGGCCCCTTAAGCCAACGCACTTGTTAATTTGAATTTATTTCCACCCTTATTTGTTCTTATATGTTTCTTCATGTGGTTGTGTTTGCAGGTGCGTGTATCTATGATCCCTTTAACTCCACTTGCTCGTAAGTGTCAACTTCTTCCTTCTCTCAACATTTCATCCTCTACTATAGGTTGGTCTCTGTTGGGCCTCCATATTCTCCTACTCCATTTTGAGTTTCCTGAGCACACCTCTGGCTTAGTCATAAGTGTATTTACGCTTAATGCTTCTCCCATTTCTGTAAGTGTATGATTAGTTTGGTAGCTATGATGGCTTAGAACTAAGAATATAATTTCATGTTATTGTTGGCTGCTAGAAGAAATCGTATGCGATTCACACCTCTTACACCTAAGAGGCTTGTATACTCCTTTTTAATCCATGTATAGTGACTGTCATGGTATATAGTGTTTCCATTAATGTATGCGCAATTTCTATGATTGTGGAAGTATAATAGGTTATATAGATATATATATATATATTTATTTATTTTATGTGTTAGTAATTATAGGATGCTCTTTTTCAAATTAGAATTTTTTTTGATAGTACGTGATGTTTCCGCGTTTTCGGTGTGCTAGTTCACACAATGGATATTTTAATGCAATTACTTCTCTTTATGTTATGACAATTATGAAAATTTGTTTTTATTCTTTGTAATTTTTCTCCTTAGACCGGCAGGTACATTACTCGTACCCTTTTCTGCTTGCAAAAGATACGTATTTTTTGATAAGTTTGGAATTCTTAATTACATATGGATATATGGTTATCCACGCGGATACCCCCCTATGGAGGTATAGAGACTCCTCTGAGTCTGAACATAACTCATTGAAGGGTTAATTCCTACACTACGACGTATCTATTTCGTTTGGTTCTTATATTACATTGTGTCTATTTTTAGTTATAGTGTTTTATTTTCATTTACAGATTCTCTATTTCAATATATATAACATGACCTTTTACCCCTGACTCTAATCATTTTGAATTAGTGGTTTAAGGATTTCTCATGGCCTTCCATGGAGTTGTTGCCTCCAATCTCATCTACTATTTACCACGATTGTTAAGCTATGCTCAATAATTCCTAATTAGTATGTTCGCCATGGATGTGAAATGTTCCCATAGTTTTACAATGCCAACTCCAAATAATATTTAGCTAGTACCCTCGAAACAATGTAATTATTTACTATCATCATATACGTCCCTATACATGAAGATATACGATCTATGGATCAAATATTCCTACGTCATCCCCTTACATTTAATCATTATTAAATACGAAGGCATGCATTTTAAAGTCATTCATTCCCTCATCTAAATTTGATTACGTTCGGTATATTGGCCATGACCATGGTTCTTGCCACGTTCATGGACTTGGATGACAATTTCTCCAATACCAAGGTAAGCTATTGGTATTGTCGCACTCAGACCCTAATTCATCCTACACCATACTTCTGGTGACTCCCGTTGTGGTTACCATTATAATAATAGCCCAATTTCTCCAGTGTTATTGATTTTTGTCAAAGTTCAATCGATACATGAAAATAATCCTAACCTAAATCCGATATAAAATACACATCAAAATAAAATACTAGATTTTCATGTAACATCCTGTAATTTTTGTACATTATTTTCTCTAGAAATGAATAAATATTGGTAATGTTTTCTAGAAATTATCTAGAACAACACATTAAAGGAATAATAACAACTATCCCCATTTTCATTCACCATCATACATTTATTTCACACATAATGTTTCAATCTTCAAATATCTAACATAAAATCTTCATTGTCTAGCATTTCTCTCATTAATTCTATGCTCGCCATGCAACCATTTCTAAAATTTCTTCCTAAAACAAATATATATATATATATATAAATATAATCTTATTGCATACATGCCCATAATATATATAAATTAATTACAACAAAATTGTTTAATTGAAATAAACATTGATTTCTACTACAACATACACAAAGAAAAGTAAGATTAAACAGATTACATAAGCGAAGCTTCTTTTGAAAATTCACTTGAGAAGAAACACTATTGTCTCGATAATGAACTGATATACCAGTTCCCCCCAAGTTGAGATCAATTTCCAAATGAATCAAAAACTATTTTGATTCTAAATAAGGAATTTTATTCCTTACTTCGCTAGCATATTTCTTTCGATAGCAGTGCCCCGCTTTTCAAGGTCTCCCATCCCACTAGCCTAGGATTTCTTTCTTTTTCCTTTAATTCTACTTTTCTCTCCTGGGACAGTTTATTCCACCCTCTACTTAGTGTTTTTCTTCAATTGAGTGATTTAATATATTTTCTCTCCCATCATATTAAATATTGCTAATCAATTCCTAGGGATTTGTTTTCCTTTAGACGTTTTTTAAGAGAAGATTGTTTTGATCTTATACGTCAACCTTGGTTTCTAGATCTTGGCAATAATCTCCTTAACTCCAATGTTTATTTCCTAAGTAATTTTTGATTTTCCATTTTATTAATAAAGTTGATTTATTAGATCATCAACCTTTCCTTTAAGTCGAGTTCACCATTGTTTTATATCCATCACGGCTAGAAATAATTCAATCTAAAAGAAAAAGGTATTTACACAAAAATAGAGGGGTATTATAACTCAACTTCTTTTCCTGTGACTTAAGAGTCCAAATTGTAGGCTTCCCATAGTTTAAGTGGCCTTACCAACCTCACCGTGGAAAAAATTCACAATCAAAATAGTGAGAATAGGTTGGCATGCTGAAACTCAAGAAATCCTTGAACAAAAAAAAAAATGGTAGAGAAAACAATCTTTAGAAAGGCACTCAAGAATATGAGAAAAAATAAGTAGGGGTTGGTGTTTTAGACAATTTAGCATCTACGGATAAATACTAATTCCCTAGATAAGTAGTTGTATCTAAAAGACCATTTTAAAGTGTTTTAGATTTTTCCTATAAGAAATAAATAAGATGAGAAGAAAGAAGGCCTACCTTGTATCGATTCTGTCGCTCCTTCCCCTACTTAATCTGCTTGAGAACTACCCCATAAACACAATAGAAAACAAAAACCGATGAAAGCATACGATCTATTGAATATAAGTGAAAGGAATTAAATACAATTCAAACACATAAGCATTATGAAATAATACAAACATATCGGAAAAAGGTTCAAAGACTTTATTAGATAGAAGAAGGAATTACAACCATTTTTGTCTGATTCAAAGCCATTCCTCGAGCTTCGATCCCATCCACATAACATCAAAAGCATGAAAAACTTGTAGCATCACAATACTTGCTTCAAAGCCAAATCTCATATTAGCATTATCTCCTTACAATTCAACATAATCCATCCCCTGATCACTTAAATGAGTGGTCAATTTATAGAAATATGAAGGAGGTTTTGTCATTAATGGTGGCATTCATTGAATGGCCTTCCATACTTAGAGTTAGTTCCATGGAAGAAGGGATGAGAGGATAGGATGCACCTTAACTCATTCCTCATCCATTTGCGAGCTCATAAGAGTTGATAAGTGAGGGAAACTTCTATATGACTCCAAAATATAAGAATATTCCCAAAACCCTATGCGAATTTCACTCATTCTCACCTAGCATAGGTGAAAGGAAGTCTAAGTGTTCTGCAGAGCACCTTGGTAGTCGACTTAACTGCTCTGCAGTGCACCTTCATAAGGGCTTACCTATGTTCGTCCCTCTAGAGGTTATTTTTGGATGTCTTCAAGTCATGGAACTGTTTCGGAAGGAGGCATTCAAAGGTGTGACTTGTTTAGGGCATGAGGCAACTAAAATTAGGGTTTAATCAGACCTAAAACAATGATCTCGATGTTGGGATTTGATGTGCCCAAATGGATTTGTAACAGCTTCCCTCTAAAGCATGAAGTCTAAAAAATGCCAATGTTGAATGAAATGTTTTACGATGTGATGAGGAGGTATCAAGGTGGAAGGTGACCTACATCATTTACAACACATATATCATAATATTGTATTTTACATGAATTCTTGAGGGAAGGCATACCCATGTTCAAGTTATAAACTTTCATTACATGTACATAAATAGTCGTCTACAGAAATAGACCCATGATCGAAATGAGTATGAATGTAAAGCCATTGTACATATGATCTAGTACTCCTAAAATCACAGCCCAGATGGATGAAGTTAGATTCAAGGTCTTCAGTCTCGTTCAACCATTCACTCAAGTACATGTCTAACCATGTGAATATGTGATCTGAAGTAGAACATGGGAAGACACCATCTAATTACTGGCCAATGATGTAAGTTGTTAACAGATGTGAGAGAAATCACCAATAATGATAATGATCCTCAAGGTACTATAGTACACTTTTCATGGTGTGAATGGATGATTTGATGTCGAACACCATACTAAGTCTTTTGGTCAAAGGCCATTGGTGTATGCCTATCACCGGAAGTGAGAAATATGCCATTGATGCATGCAAGTCTCAGGGCACTGAATGCGTGTTTCTAGGTCAACTCCTTGGATAATGTGCTAATGTCGACAAGAAGTGATTCATCCCATGAGGGCCTTGATTTATCCCACATCAATGATACGAAATGAGTGTAGTTATTTTAGAGATGGAAATTGACTGATGATACAAGATTTAGGAATGGCGGCCATAAAAATGAAGGTTTATGGTATCACAAAAAATGAATTTTTGACTGAATGACTTCTCTTGAACATGTTGATGATAATAAAGTGAATTGGTAGCATTGACCCAAAATAAAGTGATGGATGGTATGATAAACCAATGGTGTGATGACCATCAAGCTAATAACCCAACCCAAATAGTTACAGTGATAGAGTGAAAGTGTCATGTTCAAGAGCGACTTGCTACCATAAAGTGGTTTCCCCTTTTTTCCATTTTTCCTAGTCATTGTTGACCAATACCTCTTAATTTTTATCAAGCTTGAGGAGTATAGCATATTATTGTTGTTTAATTTCACCCTTTGGGAAAATCTATCCCTATTTGACGTTTTAACGAGTCTAGTGAAGGTGAAAGTTTGTCTTGTCTCGATGTACAATTTTGTCACTATTTGATTTTTTAATGAGTTTAACGAAAAAGATAACTTGGTCCTGCTCATGTTTAGAGAGTTTGAAAAGGGACAAAAACAAAACTCCACTAGTTCTTTTTCGTAAATTAATCTCTCAAGCCCAAAAAGGCGTAAAATAACACAAGAGAGATATCATTTCCAATCCGTTAACGAGCTAGAAAGGACAAGCGCTCGACAACCCTTTCATATTTAGAGAGCCTGAAAACATATTAAAGAGGACTCCAATTTGAGGAACGAATGGTGTTTAGGATAGCAATTGGTTCCGGTGATGTTGGAACTTCTCAAAACATGCTGATTTATGTGAAGAGGCTAGCTAATAAGACTACTTATTGCAATTGTTCCTCAAAAAAGGTAAAACAACCAAGTGAAAATGCATGATCGGCCAAAGGGATGGTGGCGATTGGATGAAAAAAACAAAGGCTCATCTGACGAAAGAGACTGATAGAATTGCAATCATGAGGGTTAAAAATGGAGATGGGTTCATTTTTACACAAGCTTGAACAATAGGGAACTATGCTTGAATTCAGTTTCATGTTTACACGAGCTTGAAATGACAAACTATGCCTAGATTCAGTTTCATTTTTACAAAAGCTTGAAATGAAGAACTATGCTTGATATTGGTTTACATGCCCCCAGCATGATAAAAGGGAGAGTCTCCTATAACTAGATGGAAGTCACTGCGGTGAAGCAGGACCACTATCCAACATCGTTTTGGCTTCGTCGAGATAGGGGCAAAGGTAAATGGGGTGATTTCCTTCACATAACCTATGGAGAAGCTTAACATTACCACTAGGTGCATGCCCCCAAGCTTCATTACATTCACCTAAGTAGACTACTCATGGCTATCAAGTGGATGGAATGAATGTTATTTTATGATATTAAGTGAACAACTCAACTGGCATTTTACAAGATCTAATCAAATATTCGACTTGGAACTTTGCTCTAGGGGATGTTGTTTCATTTTTTAATGAGCTTGAGACAAGACAAGGAACTATGCTCAAATACACTTGTTTCATTTTTTAATGAGTTTGACACAAGATCATGAACTATCCTCATGGACCTGTTTCATTTTTTTAACGAGGTTGACACAATAAAAGAATTTTCCTCATATTCTTGGTTTCGTTTTTTTAACAATCTTGAGACAAGACAATGTACTATCCTCATACCCTTTGATCATGACTCATACGAGGTCATGACTTCCAAGAGGTTCTCATCTAATGGGAGAACAATGATCTTGAAGGGATCCATATAAAGGAAACTGAGAGTTGGTTCCAATGCCCCTAGTACATAATGTGCAACATCATTGAATTGATCGTTAGTTGATGTGGGCATGGAACGGGTTGCCACATAATTAACCCATGGCAGGACTGATACCATTGGTACAAAAGGACCATTTAGGGAAGATGGTTGACTAGAAGTTATATTTTGACTAGAAATGAAAGCTAGAGAATGGCGACAATTCGGCCTTCATGCGGGAAACAAATCACTCGAAAGAGTGTTGAAACAATAGCTCCCATCTCATAAACATGGTGACGCACAAGAAGTAAATTGTAATATAAAGGGCTTGGGACTACCATCACATCTAGGTAAATTCTTTTTCCTCCCAAAGTAATAGGCAACTGAGGAAGGATCCCTAATGGTTGACTGATTCCTCTGTTAAAAGCCAAAAAATTCTAGGTAACAGGCACAAGTAGCTACGCGCCAAGCACTTTCCATGTAGTAGAGGAAAGGATACTCATAAATGCGCTTTCATCTATAATAGTTCCAGATACAAGCATATTACAAACTTGTACTACGATCTAGAAAGGCACATAAGAAGGAAGACAAAATCCTTCCAAATGATTCCAATAAAAGGAAGTGACCAGACTACTTGGAGGGGGTACCGTAAGAATGGGAGATAACCCCTTGAGTTACAAGAATTGGAGAATTTTCATCCTATCTTGATGGAAGAGGTGGATTTCCCCCAATCTCATTTGAATCTAAAGAAATGAAAAGGAGCTGAGTGGTATGAAACTCACTCTCTTTGGGAAAGGTATGATTAAGTGAAGGTGAAATCGGGTCAACTCTTACCTCAACCTGTTGATTTGGGTCAAGTATAGACTCATAGGATTCACTTTTAGAGAGAGTGGGTTTGAAGAACGGTTGATTTGGGTCAGTCACTTTATCAACTAGTGAAGGATTAAGGGATAGTTTCCTGTAACTAGATGGCAGTCGCTTCGGTGAAGCAGGACGGTTATCCAACACTTTTTTGGCTTCATCTAGATAGGGGCAAAGGTGGATGGGATGTTTCCCTTCACATAAGCTACCAGGAAACTTAACTTTACCCTTCTTTCCATGAACTATACTACCACTTGTTGATGGTGTGTCACTAGCATGATCTAAAGAAGTTGATGACACAAGGTGATGTGAACGAGAAGATCATTCTTTTAAGATTTGTGGAATATCAGGACAATTTCGAAGAAGATGGTCTCCCGCAAAAGGTTTGCATGGATATCAAACTTTGTGAGGCTTCATGGATGGTCTCTCATCAGATGTTGCATTTAAGGCAATGGTTTCTTGGTTGCCCCTCTGCTGAATTTTCTTCTTCTTCTTCTTCCCTTTCTTCTTCTTCTTAACCACCTGGTTACTAGTACCAATACTTTCACTAGGCAAAGAGAAATAAGGGGAGGAAGAAACAACTAATGAAGAAGGAAAAGGGTCAGTTTTAGGTTCAAATGGAGATTGATTTTGTCCAGTTGGAGGAGTATTTGATTACGGATAAATCACAACATTTTGAACCAAGGAGGTTGAAAACAACCATACTGGCAAGCCAATGGTAAGTCCCGGTAGGGAGAATGTAGCCATATAAGGAGCACCAATATTTCCGAAAGGATGAAAAGGACTAAGATTCCCATCAAAAGGAATTCCTTGATCGGTGGACTCCAGATTTGTCACCATATGTTTCAACCTATGATCGACTAAGAAGTGAGCGTGGAGGATGTTATCCGTAGTCAATTAATTTTATTTTAATCAAAGTAACATAACAAAACAAATAGGGATAATCTAGGAAAAAGGTTTACCAAGAAACAATGAACTACATAATACCTCCTAGAGAACTAAGAAGTACACACAGGAAATCTCCTCGAATGTTGTGTTCGGTGTATCACAATGTACAAGGTAGCTCACTCGGTTACCTAAGGATGGATAGCAACCTAGTGTTGTCCTCGCATATATACCCAAAGGTACGTGCAGGCCCAGTCCGTATAAGTGTTGTCTAATGCAAAACCGCGTAGTGAGAGCATTACCATATACTTTGCGTACTGTAACACTACCCTATATATCTGAAGGTACGTGGACGATCTACGATATACTCATGTACGTGGAATGAATTATCACACTTGGGATGTATTGCAAACAAGTTAGCACCAATTGCTTTGTTTTATGATGCTGAAACACGTCTCCCGCCTAGAACAACTAAATGTTCTCATTAATGACAATGCTCCATTAGGTAAATTGATGTTAATTTTAAGTTGACCTTGCTTAGGAACTTGCCTTTCAAGTTCACAATGTGATGTATTCTGAAATTCCTAGGAATGCAACTATCATGATAAGCATTCTTTCCATTCAGTCTAATGATGAAAATCCTAACTACTTAGGGATAGAGCACTCAGATTTATTTCGATCAAAGAGCAAAGACCATAATCTAAATGGAATTTCCCTACACTATTCCTATGGACACACACAAACTTTTTCAATGCAACATGCATGTATTTATCTTCGATTTCCTTAATGTGAATATGAACAAAAAGAAATATGTACATACAATCAATCAATCTTTCATAAGAACGAGAATTTTATGACAGTTCTAATTCAAAAGAAGGGAAGACTTTATGACACTTTGTTTTGAATGAATATTAGTCAATTATATCCTAACATTGACTATTGATCGATAATGACAAGGAAAACATGAAGAAATATTAATCAATCCAATCAAATTTGGGCTAGACTAGGAGATAAAAACTCATTTTCTGAGACAGAACGTTCATTAATCAACCAACAAAAAATCAAACAGAGAAAAGTTGGTAAAATCTCTTTCCAAGGGTCGGAAACTGATCCTAGGAGGATCAGCACAGCCTAAAGTGGGAGACAGTGCACTTCAGAGCACTGTCCCTAAGCCAAGGTACTCTGCAGTACATTGTGTCCCTCACAAGAATGTGTTGGTGATAATAATCCATTTCAAGAGGCAATTTGACACAGTTTTGACAAATTTTTCAATGTAAACAGCTGAATTACAATATATGAACACAAATAAGGTCTACAACGATATCTTAGGAGATGCATAAGCTATTAGGAAAGAGGATTCTTCCCCAGTGGAGTCGGCAATTTTTTTTCGAGAATTTAGCATCTATAGATAAATACTAATTCCCTGGATAAGTAGCTATGTCTAGAACAATAGTTTAAAGTTTTTTAGACTTTTCCTATAAGAAATAGAAAAGATGAGAAGAAAGAATGCGTACTTGTGGTTCCACTTTCCTCTCTCTCGCTTGTATCGACTCTGTTTCTCCTTCCCGTACTTAATCTACTTGAGAAGTACCCTGCAAACACAATAGAAGACAAAAACTAATCAAAGAATATGATCTATTGATTATAGGAGAAAGGAATCAGATAGAATTCACACACATAAGCATTTTGAAACAATACAAACATATGGGAAAAAGGTTCAAACACTTTATTAGATAGAAGAAGGAATTACAACCGTTGGTGTCTGATTGAAAGCCATTCCTCTAGTCTCGATCCATCCACATCACATCAAAAGCATGACAAACTTGTAGCATCACAATACTTCCTTCGAAGCCAAATCTCGTAGCAGCATGATCTCCTTACAATTCAACATAATACAGCCCTTGATCACTTACATGAGTGGTCAATTTATAAGAAGATAAAGGAGGTTTTGTCATTAATGGTGGCGTTGAATGGCCTTCCATACTTAAAGTTAGTTCCATGGAGGAAGGGATGAGAGGATAGGATGCACCTTAACTCATTCCTCATACATTTTCAAGCTCATAGGTGTTGATAAGTGAGGGAAAATTCTATATGACTCCAAAATATAAGAATATTCCCCAAACCTTATGTGAATTTCACTCACTCTCACCCAACGCATGTGAAAGGAAGCCTAAGCGCTCTGCAGAGCACCCTGGTAGTGGAATTAAATGCTCTGTAGTGCACCTACGCTAGTCCCTGCAGAGGCTATTGTTGGATGTCTTCAAGTCATGAAATTGTTTGGGACGGAGACATTCAAACGGGTGACTTGTTTAGGGCATGAAGCAACTGAAATTAGCGTTTGATGATCCCTAAAACATTGATCTGGATTTTGGGATTTGATGTGCCCAAATGGATCTGTAGCAGTTGGAAATAAATTTATCTTCATAAAAAGTAAAGGAAGGAAAGATTTTTCAAGGATCTAATTAGATGACATCTCTAAGCCTTCATTGGAGAAATAATGAAAATAGTCTCCTACAACAATAGGGGAATGTGTTATCAATATAAAGTTAAAACTTTAATAGGTCTTTAAAGTATGAATCGTACCATCCTACTGAAATATAAACAAATCTTGAAGATGGATAAATAATAGAAAATGCTAAGAAACAATGGAAAGATATTCTAGGAACAAAAAAAAACTATATGAGAGCATCTAGAGGTTATACAAACTCTTCGAAATTGACCCTTATTTGATATTGTTTAGTCAAAGTATGCAATATTAATCAACTTTGGATCCTTAAAGATCTAGTATGTAGAAGTACAAGTCAAAAAATTAATATATTTAACATTTGTTATCATGGTCATTATAGAGAGGAAATTGAGTGTCGAAAGTATGTAAAGAAGGGCCTTATTTCTCTAGATAATAGAATTATAGTATTTCAGTTTCATTTCAAAGATGAAAACAGAATGAGGAAGCATTATCTGAGATTAATTTAGAGAAAAGGTGGAGGACTAGATTTTATAAAGGGATCTAATAGATATCAAGCCAAAGAGGTGAAAATATACTTGGAAGAATAAAAGTGCTTCGTCAAGGGGAATTGTAGTGACCTTGGATTAGTTCTTAACCCATAGTGGGCTTCTTATGAAGGACATGGAAATAACCTCCAATATAATTCCTTATAGAGATCTGGATCATAGGCTAGTTTCGCTTTTGTTATAGTGGACCCAAAATTATGTCCCTCTTATCTTTTGATTTAATCATGTACGGCTTCAAGATCAGAGAGGTCTAGCCATTATAAAAGAAACATGGAAGCAATAGGTTCAAGTATCTCCCTACTATGTTTAGGAGGTAAGACTAGAAGAACAAAATCAACATTAAAATAATAGGGAGAGAATTATTACTTATATTTGTTTTTTGAAAATATTATCCTTCAATAGCAAACATTGGGCCTCGAAGATCATCTTTAAAATAAAGAGGTGATACCACAACAATGTTTTGAGAATAATTTCTTGTCTGGAAAACTTCATTTAGATTGCAGGTAGGAGGAAGAGTATTGGAGAATCTAGTCCATAATTTTATGGCTTATAACTAAGGATAAAAACAATTTGTTTCACAAACAATCAAAGTAAGAAAAAATGGAACAATTTTCATTGAATACTTGAGGAGAATGGAGATTGTTTCATAGTATATGAAGCAATAAATGAGCTAGAATTCAACCACTTTAAGGAGCTATATATGAAGTAGGAGGAATCAAATATTCAATCTATATAACTTATGGTTCGAGGAATTGCCGACTTGTCCTCAAGGGTATATAACCAAGAACTCGACGAGGATATCAACGAAGAGAAACCCATTTCTCAAATATGGTGTTTAGAACTAGATAAGTCTCTCATTCTTTACCATTATATTTTATTGCCCCTACTAGAGTGCTATAAAGTTTGAATATGCCGAATATGAAGTTAGACCAGAAAAATTCCAAACATAAGAAGGAGCTCAAACTCATCTTTTAAAATTCTGTTAAAAAAAATTTGTGAAGAACTTGAAAAGGATACTTCCCAATTTAATTTCTAAATATAAATGTGGTTTTGTTCAAAAATGTCAAATTATAGACAAAAATATTCTAGTACAGGAGGCAATACACTCCAATATAAGTAATGAGAAAAGGGGAAGATAATAAAAGGGATAATAATGTAGTCCTTCCCAAAAGAATCAAATGGTAGGGTAAATTCAGACAGATAGACATAACTTGGAAAAACCTATGAAATGTGAAGAAGCACATTATTATACTTTGAAGCTAAATTCTGAATATTGTGAGAAAGAGAAGAACGTATGGGATTTCATTTATTCCAATCCAAATATGTATGTCAAGTCTCCTCTACAATGTTAAAGTCATAACATGAAAAAATGATGACATGTTGCCAACTAGCAATGAGTCATTTCCAACGTTCCCATTTTTCTATGGTATGCATTGCCTGAGTGTCATGTCCAAAAAGGATGAAGCCAATTACCAGTTTCACATGAATTTGTGAAAATGGATATCAAACACACCTGGAACCTAAACACGGGGAATCACATGTTATGCAATGCAATACCAACTCCAGTTCATGTTTTTTGTTGTAAATTTTGAAAAACCATAAATAAAAAATTATGAAGTCAAGACACATAATGGGCTCATTTAAAATGAAGTTAGATATCAAAAAGAAGAAAGGTAGAGTTATTCACCAACCAGACAACATAGATCTCCCTCTACACTAATTACATTTTGAGTTTAGGGTTCACTCAATGGAGACGAGTTAAATCTAGCTATACATTTTTGAAGTTATGTGAATAACATAACCATGTGCCTACATGATCACATAGAGGGCATCCTAATACTAAAATCCAGCCAATGTTTATTTTTGACATTAAATCATAGTGCTACTACATTATTTCTAATAGAAAAGAAAACGAAAAGTGATGGGAGGTAATAACCTACAAACTTCAATGTATCAAGGGTTTTCTAGTAAGAAGTTCAATTGTATAAGCATCCATATACAACAGGACTTGAGAATAGCAAAAATAATTAGGCCAAATTGCATGAAGGAATGTTTTGTAGATAGAAGTACCTATCGGCCAAGGCATGTTTAACCTAAAATAGGGCCTTTGATAACTTCATTAATGCCCATTATGAAAGGCTCGCTTGTTATTCAAAGTTTTGACTTCTCTACCAAGATATTCCCTCCTCTTATACCTCTTAATCCACTTTTTATTATCCTTACTTATGTATTTTTAAAGTAAAATCCCTACAAAATCTCCCATATTAGCAAACAGACTACCTACGAAAAAAAAACATAAACATTTAAACTATGGATATAAATTTGGTGACTAATGAAATGTCTTCTCTTATTTTATAGATTTATTATTTTGTTATTTTCATTATTATGCTTTATATGGAAAGTGGTATAACACATCATCAGGCTTTATAGGCTTGGACTAGAAGAAATGATTATCATTCTTTCCATTTATGCTCTATTCTCACAAGTGACATGTTGAGCTCATATAATGTATATTGTTGTAATGGTTTCAAACATTTTACAAGGTATTAAGCATTGATGGATATCCTATCCTTGCTTACTTGAAAGTACAATTATACATAAAATATAGTTTAATGATCATTTAGAAAGATCATTTAAAAATAAGGTGGTTAGTGCAGAAGGGACTACATATAACCAAAGGGTACAATAGTTTATGTCAATGACTGGTGTATTGAAGTCACCACTAAAAAAATAGAAAGAACTTACACTTGATTGTAGTAACTCAATATAGACACCAATCGATAAATTCGAAAACTAATTATCGTTGGTGGCTTAAGAATCCTTTTCAAATATATGTTGTTGAACACTCTTCCATCTAAGTTTCTTCTAGCCTCCATTTAAAAAAAAGATAAGAAATACTTGTGGCACATTTGTAACAGTGCAATAGTTCCATATTCCTTAAAAGCATCTCCATTGAGCCAATTCAAAAGTTAATTTGGCTACAGGTAAAAACGGTGGGGCCTTAATTAATGGTGAACGAGAGTGGTCTCACGATTAACCTTTTGTCACAAATAAAATGACTAAGATAAACGCCTGATTCATATTATTGTGGTACTTTCTAGGTAGTCATATTTTTGTTCCTAGACTAAATCAATCATTCACATTAGTCACTTTTAGTTGTATTACTTATTAAGTAGTTTTATATCTTAACCTTGGACTAAATTAGTCATTTATGTTAGCCATTTTCAATTAGGTCACTTAGGATTACTCACTTTTGGTAGTAGTTCACTTGGAAAAGTTAAGGTGATTAACATTTTTAGTCACATAGTCACTAAGTTATTATTTTCTAAAAGTGATAGGCGATGAGCCTCACTATTGCAGCAAGGATACTACAACACTTAAGGCTACGAAATTTACTTTATTATCTCAGGGATTTTTACAAACTTGGAGGTGACAGTGTTATATACGCAACTGATGCATCATTCTAATCATGTCACTTCTCAACTGCGCGCTTGACCATTTGTGTTCCAGACCATTCCTCTATTGAGTAAAATGAGTCTGAATACTCACAATGAATATAAATTTGTTTCTAATGCAGGAAAGTAAATTCTTGTCTATTCAGGAAATGAAATCTACCAAATGTTAAATGTTATGTAATTCCATAAATAGTCTAGATATGAAATGACACAACTCACTTTACAAAAAGGAAAATATGCCAAGCTTCTAGTTGATCATCTAACTATTAGGACTAGTTTGAAATGGAAAGTTACTCTCTCATCACATAATTCACACATGCATGCATTAACTATCTCATTTACATCTGCAAGTAAGAAGAGTCTTCAAGTGATAACTTCAAAAATATAAATGCCAATGTTATATGTTCTTGCAGCATGTAAAGGAATTGGAAGGCTAGTCTAAGTGGCATTGATGGGCATGGAATCCAAGTTGAGGGATTGACCTACTCCTATACTATGCTATTCTATCATTTCCAAACAGAAGAGGGTAAAAACAGGTTGCTATAGGAGATCTTGTAGTTTTTTTTGGAAACTACTCTAGGATGTCCTAATCTACTACAAATTGTCATGAACTCCTACTGAATGCACTAATATACTATAGGATGTCATGAATTGCTACAAGAAGTTATCTAAATGGTTTTGGAGGGAAACAATAGTGAGATGAGGAGTTTATGGGGTGTATGATAGTTGTGCAAGGTGTGGGGAAGGTCCACATTGCCCATTGCAAACCCCAATACTCCAAGGAGGTTGGATTGGCCTAAGGTGGTTGCTCATGGTGGCTGGGAAATAGAGGTTCCCGACTAAGGGATGGTATGCCTCAGAATAACGTGGAGAAGACTTAGGTGAAGATTTGATGAGCCCCTTCTTGTAGATCAAGAAGACCTGGAACAAAACCTATTTCTCTTTTCATTTATGCATCACTACATGTCCACATGGACAAGATGAATTGAATTTGAGGAAGTTGATCTATCTATTGTCAAGAAATAGATCTATGATATGGACTACTTTTTAAGGTAAAACAAGCTTAAGAAAACAAGATAACAAATTCCAAGTGCTTCCAACAAATCATTAATAGTGATCTATCTAAGAATGAAACCTAATCTATAAAATGATCAAGAGACAAATCTCGTTTTGGGGCTCTGAGAGTGGGGTCATCTAGTCATCATCGGATGAGAGAGATGATGTAGGGACCACTGTCACCAGCTTTTCTGGTATAATTTCTCCACTAAACAACAACACTAATCTACCTCTTCAAACTAATATAAACAAGGTTGAACAATAATTTAAGTACTTGTTAACCTAACCAAAAAAGTAAATAAATAATCTTCAACATCTAACTATCATTCTAGGCTAAGAATACAACTACAAAAGAGGAACTTTTGTTGCTAGGGTTGGACCCTAACCCGATATATTCAGCCCTCTGAGTCAACTCATTTCTAGATCAAAACAAAATTTCCCATTATCATAAAACTATTAAGTACATCATAAAAATAATAGTAAATTTTTTTTATCACAAAATGGAATCTTTTCTACAACAAAAAATCGGTTCCTAATGAGTCCCTTAGTTCTCTTATTTACACAAAATTGGAGCTACCAATAGCTCCCTAAAAGGTAGGGAGGCTTAGCTACCTAACTTGATAATATCATTCCCTTGACTGTCACTCGCCTAGATGCCAATGGAGCTAGCTTGGTTCTTTGCGAGTGGCACCAATATTATGAAATATGGTGGAGGAATATTCAAATGATTTGAGGATTTAAGGAGGGAGACCAACTCCTAAAATCTCTCTTGCTTTCTTAATATGAATTCCTCTATTTAAATCAACCCAAAACCACTCCAATTCCTAAATTTAACACACATTGGTCCACATGACATAGTAACTCACCTTTACTCTTCTCACTAAGAAAAATATAACAAAATATGTAAATAAATGTGAGAAAAGTCAATTTAATAAGCTAGAGAGTGGCATTGTGACCCATATAGTTTGTCTATTAATGAGCCTCATCGTCACCCCACTACTAAAAGTGTTGGTCATCCTCTGAGCAACCTTCTCATCTATATCCATATATTTCATAGCCCTGGTGGCCTCTCTGACATTCCAGGCTTCTGTGGATGGTTTCCCTTCTTAAGGATAGAATTATGCATTTTTATGTATCACTTCCCACTACTTTCTTTCCTCTTATTCCTTCCTATGTTCCATCAAAACCAACAATAAATGTGGACTAGGATTTAGCCCAATCCAATTGATATCGAGTCTCTGCATGACCTGCTTGTACAGGAGTGTCCTTTCCAATGCATTTCTCAATCTCTTAGGAGAGTGGTACTTCCTGATCCAGAGACTGTGTGGCAAGTTATTCCATGTCCTTTGGCCTGTTCATTGTCTCTTAGTCCCAAACAATCATAAAGTGTTCTCAAAATGGGAGATGCCATGTTCTTGTGTATCGAGATATCTTGCTGCAAGTTGAGCATCATTGGAAATGATATTGTGGTTACTAATAACTACCATGGAATTTATTTTCTATGATCTGATGTATAGGTGATCTCTTTCCTCTTTTTCTACTATTCTCTTCTCTTCCTTAGCCTTAGAACCTGTTAACACCCAGGTTGTTCTCTTTGACTCCTAAGAGAATACGGCCGGGGTAACCACTAACCAATCTTTGGGCTACAGCTTCTAGCCCAGCTGCAGTCAGAGAGGGCTCTCTCTATTAGTTTAGTCACTGCTTTCAGTGAGGGTCTTAGGCTAGTTATGAGGTGATTTTTTTGGTTGTTTTTGTATGTTTGGTTGGGAGGATGCTTCTATTTTCTTTAAAGTATCTCAGTAGGCAAGATTAATCCATTGGGCAATGGGGTCTAGGACTGTTTTCTCTTGAAATCTTGATTTTAAGAGGAAGAAAGCTACAGGGCCTGTGTGCATTTCATGAAACAAACTGTAAATAGTGAGCATGGAGTGAATACAACTAGTAATGAGCAATTAAGGTTTCCTTACTTAAGCTGTATATTTGTGAGTGAGGCTTGTTATCTTAGGAGCAATGACTTGAATTCCTAAAGCAACAATACACAGTGATGATATGGTTGTTTAAAGGTAGCAGTTAAGAATTACGCTTTAAAACAACCTTACCAGAAGAAAACATACGAGATAGTTCAGATTGAGATCAGGGTGGTCAATGACCAAGTCCTGATACTATCCTTTTTCCTTACTATCTAGAGTTCAAACGCATAGAAAACATGAGGTACATATGAAATAACAGGAAACACAGGTGAAGTAAAGAGTCATGAGGAAAACTTATTTGAACCATGTAATGCACAGGAATCTTGCTGCTTTAAGCCACACGCCATCAAAAGATCAAGAGACTAACATCTTTGAAGAAATCCCACTGCCTTTGTATTAAACTGTCTGAAGGTTTACAATATCAGAAATGCAGAGAAGATATCAGAAGCATTTCTTACATCCGAAGTCCAACCCCTCTTAAACAAAATGAGGGGGAATATATAGAAGTTTGTTACAAAATATCTCAGGTATGAGTCATCTGAGCGGAGAAAATATCTTTTACATTGGGACAGAGAAAGTAGATGAGAAGTTATTACAATCTTAAATGAGCTATAAAAGCTATTAACTGCTGTCAGAGCAATTTTGACATCTGGAGCTTTATGGAGTTGGTTGAAGTCGACTGAATGCTTTGAATTAACTGCTGAGTGGCCTTTTGTGCAGATGTGTGTCCTCTTGGTGAGTTGTCATGGTCCTTCTGCTGAATTTGCCTTTGAGTGCCTTAAATGCTTGCTTTATCCTCATGCTATCATGTATCTTCCATCCTTCTCAAATATTTCATTTAGTCTTGATCCTTCCGTACGAAAACTTATACAAACCATGAATTCCATTACGGGAACAAGACTTTGTCTGCATGCTGAATTTCACATAAGTGTCTTTGAGCAGAGTCATCTTGAGGGATGAGGAAAATATCCATCTTCATTTCCACGTTATCTTTAACAACTGATTTCTGATCTAAGTCATCTGAGCCTTACTCATATTATCTGCTTTAAAAGTATGTGGCCTTATGACTGTTTTTGACTTGGGCTCCTAGTGACCGAATGACTGGAGCTAACGTGGCAGAATTCTGACCATGGATTGCCACCAATCTTCCTTGGGCATCTGATGTCTTCTGATTTTTATTAAAGTCTCATCGGCCTCAGTGTATTTGAAGAAATTGGTAGGAGTCTCAGAGAGGTGATTGACCTCATTTTCAATGAAGAATAGACCACCCAATTTATCATACAAATCTTGCCCTGAAGGAGGCCCTTTCTGTTCAGATGAACTGCCAGATGCAGTGATCTGATTCTCCATGTCTGTCATCATTCTGTTGGTAAACTGATCTAGGGAAATCAGTTTTCCTTGGCTGCTCAACAGACTGGGAAGACCTCTTGCTTGCAGCTCTACCAGTTTGGCCCTGAACTCCTCCACATCTGCTGTTATATCAAAACATTTTCTCTCCACTGCCTACACATAGCTTCTGAGTGTGAGTACCTTTTTGGCATGGAGGACTGCTTCTGTCCTATTCGGAATGCCCATGGCTGCCAACTCCTCCTCCTCATGTCTGTTTAGGTAGTCTACCATTTTATTGGCCTGATCTGACCTGTTACCTAACACAGCGTTAGCCCTATCAATGTCTACCCGAGCTTGGCTTAGTAGTTCCATCTGCTGATGGATGGTCTTTATGGATTTCCATTGCTGGGTGATAGACTTGCTTATTCTGGCCCATAGGATTCTCTTTATTTCGGCCAGGGCTGTTTCTAGGTTCAGCTCCTTTTCCAAAGCCTTTATCCTGGCTGTCAAGTTCTTTATTTCTCTACCCTGCTCGGCCACTGTCTGCTTTGATTTGTCATATTTTGACTCCAGCTCTGCTAATTTCTCCTTAGCTTTCTTTATCTCATCAGCTTGGAGTTCCATTTGTTTGACAGCCTTGGTTATATCTTCTATGGATGGGCTGTCTTGTTGGCCTGTTGTTGTTGTTCCTGTTGCCTCTGTTGTGTGGGCCCCTGTTGCTACTGATGTTGCTGCTGCTGCTGCTGTTGTTGAAGTTGTTGGAGGAGCTTGGGACGTGGATTCTCCTTGTTTATCTTGTAATGCTCCCTCCAGTTGCTTCTCCAACTCCCTTATCCTCTGATCCTGTTGTAACAGGAGGTCTAGCTGATCCTCCATCTTTTTCTGCTCTAGAAGCTCTGCTGTCTGAGGATGTTCAGTTGGTGGCAGCTTTAATCTCTTTTTGAGTGCCTTGAGGTCATCATCCTTTTTCTTCATGAGTGCTTTGACTCCTGTTGGGTCATTAGGATCATACCCCGTGTCAACAATAATGTCCTCGAGGGTTTTTATTCTGGTGTCCTTGGCCTTGGAGGAAAATCTTTCCACATCCAGCTGAGTGTTAGTATTCTTTAATGCTTCCTTCAGCTCATAGGCCAATGTGGCCTTTTCCACAAGGGTGGCATACACCATTTCTCCAACCTGCTTGTGGAGTTCAATTTGGTCCATTGGATGTATGTTGCTGGCCAGGACCTCCACCCTTGTTTTGATATAATCTGCAGCACTTTTAGGCTGCGGCACCTTGGGTTTAAAATGGCTGAAGATCATCCTCTCTTGTCGGATGTCATAGACTGACATCAGCCTTTCCTGCATGGTCGGTGTAGCATCTATAAACTGTTTGTACACCTCCTACCTCAATAGCTCATTTTGAGCCTTGATTTCTATAAAAGAAGCCTTGGTGCTCTTAGGCTTCTTGCTCTGCTGGGATCGGGAGGCCACCTCCAAACTGACTTGTAAATTTTGCTCCTGCTGGAAGGAGCTTGTTCCTGTTTGTAGGCTGCTCTCCTTGTCCTTCTCAATGTCTAAGACATCATCAGTGATGTCTTCTACTTCAGGAGAGTCTGCCCTTTGCCTTTTAGCCTCTGGCTGGTCTGAAGGTCCACTGAGAGGAGTGGAGTCTTCTCTTTGTCTTTTAACTCCCCTTTCTTCATGTGCCGGAGTTTGTAAGACTGGGGCACTGGACTGCTGTGTTTGTGGAGGTGGAGTTTGTAGTGCAGTGGTCTTTGGCAGCCCATTCTGTGGCTTTTCCACCTGTTCTTGCTGCTGGCCTGACTGCTGATCTGTCTCCATCCTGGCCTCCTGACCTGTTTTTAGCTGAGCCTCCTACTCTGTTTCCTTTTCCTTTTCTGTTTCCTTTTCTTTCTGCTGTCCTGCCTGCTGTTGAGCCTGTTGCTCTGTCTGCTGTTCCTGTTTCTTATCCTCTGCCCCTAATATGCCTTTACCTTTATCCATGGCTGATTTTGATGTTGAAGGTGCTTGAAGTACAATCGTTTTTTATGAGGTCCCTTGTCCTACTGAGTAAGGCAATAATAAGGGTACCTGCTGCACATAATCTAGGTCAATAGTTTT
>APFE031205210.1:0-29370 GCA_000404065.3 Pinus taeda
GAGGGAAGTTACTAGGTCCTCCTTTAAAGGGATAAAGTCCTCCTTCAAAGGGATAGCTCCTCCTATCAAGGGATTAGCTCCTTCTCTTTTGGGATGCATGAACCACTTTGGAGCGAACAAGCCACATCAAAATCCTTCTAGAAACATCTAGAATTAACCCAAAAGTGAGTTTTTTTGGATAAACTTGCGCCTTTTTGACTTTCACAGGGTACGCACCTACCCCTTTACAGACAGAGCGTGCAGGTATGCGGGTATTATGAACAAAGGGTGCGGGTCCGCAGGTAAAAGTAGGAGAAAGTGCGAAACCAGAGTAATATTGATTTTCAAAGTCTTTCTCTCTTTTGCAAAGCTTGACATGAAGAGCTAAGGTCTGAGACTTTCTTAGGAGGCTAGTATAGGTGATGATAGACCCATACTGACTGCAAATAATCATGGTGACGATATTTTTGTGTAACACACCCCCCTATTTGGATGGGTGTACACTCTACGTGGGGTATACATCCAACTAAAAACAAGACCTTTGAATCAGGAAGATAATCAGGCTCCACACCCAAAAATCTCCCACTTGGAGACTGATTATAACAACTCGATCATTGCTTCATTTACTGGAGAATGCTTCCACTTTGGATTTTGATGTTTCTCATATTCACCATCATACTTGAAGACAAATTGAAACTGAGTAGAATCTCAGTTTCTCCCTGGTTACAAATTTTGTTAACATATCTATAGGATTCTAGCTAGTGTGTATCTTTTCCATCTTCAACCTTCCATCTTCCAACACTTACCGTATGAAATTGTACTTGAGTTGTATATGTTTAGCCTTGGAATGAAATTTTGAGTTATTTTCAAGATGAATGACACTCTGGACGTCACTGTATAACATGCCCATCTCATGCAACTTGCCCAATTCATCCATAAACCTTTGTAACCAAATCATTTATTTATTAGCCTCTGTAGCAATAACACACTCTACTTCCGTTGTTGAAATTGCAACAACAATTTGGATTTTTTAAAACCTAACTGACAATCGTTCCACCTATGGTAAACACATACCCTATGGTGCTCCTCCTATTATCTCTATCACCTTCCATATATGAATCAACATATCCCTATAGAGCAATGTCTGAACCAACAGAGCATAATGCTTGATTTGTGGTACCTCTCAAATACTTGACAATCCATTTCACTACCATCCAATGTTATTTTCCTAGATTGTTCACGTACCTACTTACAACTCCACTCCCTGTGAAATATCAGGTCTTGTACATACAATTGCATACAATAAGCTTCCAATTGTTGATGCATATAGAACTTTAGATATATAATACATCTCTTCCTGGGTTTTGGGGCACATCTCCTTACTTAGTTTGAAATGGCTAGCCAAAGGTGTACTACCTAGTTTTGCACTATGCATATTAAATCTTTCCAACACCTTTTGTATGTACTCACTCTGAGAAAACATTAATGTGCATTTTTTCTTGTTTCTAGTTATTCTCATACCAAGGATTTGTTTTGCGGCACCCAAATCCTTAATTGCAATTGAAATTTCCAATTTTCCTTTGAGCACATTTATTTCCTGCATGTTAGATCCTGCAACAAACACGTCATCTACATACAATAACAATAATATAGCTGCTAGCATTTTTCTTTTTAACATAAACACAATGGTCATAGTGACATCTAGTATAACCTTGTTAAGACATAAACCTATCAAATTTTAGATACCACTGCCTTGGAGCCCGTTATAGGACATACAAGCTCTTCTTCAACCTGTTAGCCTCCTACTGCAGCAGGTTACTCATCTTTCATGATTGACACTTTTACATGCCAAATATGTCATTCTTTGCATGCTGCAATGTTCCATATTTGCTAAAGAGGCCAATGAAGGTTGCCAGGAGGAAGTGTCAGTTCAAACGCCACTACTGTGTTCCAATTTTGATGTACCATTCCATTTTTTGAACAATTTTCAGTTAAAGGGAGGTCCAAACAGTTTAATCTTGGTCTCCCTAGGTTTCAATTTACCGTTTTAGAATATAGAGAATGAATATCTGTCCAAACAGCTTAATCTTGGCAGATTCTTAGGCAAGTAGAGAATCAAAGGAGCCCAACCGCTTAATCTGGACCCTTGGAAGAAATAAGTGTAAAGGTAGATAGGAAGAAAAAGAAAAAAGTTGAAAAAGCTGGGTCAGCAAGCCCAAACGCACCCAAACCAAGAAGAAGAAAAAATGCTAGGAAAGTAGGCTGGGTAGGTAATTTTGAGGTTGCAGAATGGTGATCTGTGACCAATTCCACATTATCAAGTGTTATAATTATCTAGATCACAGTTATCAGGCAGTTTTCATTTGAAGGATTTCAAGCGAGGCATGACTAATTTCCCCCTTCTTCCTTACTCCCCAAGACACTCACTAATCTCCCCAAAGAGATCAAGATCCGCTTGAAGCCTCTTAGTTTCATCATTTTCCATGTCATTCACCTTGGTGAAGATCTGCTTTACTCAAGGAATATTCATACTCCCTTTATGGATCATTGTTTCCCTTAATAGCCTAAGATTCACCCACTTAGTGCTTTCTCATCATGGTCATATTAACTACTAACTTACTATATAGCTCCCTATCTATCGCCCCATCCCCTACTAAAACTATGTTAATAACTCCCCTACATACTTATCCCCTCGCCTTGGTTGAAAAATAATCATAAGCATTCCTTGGGAATTGCTAAGTTTTCCCGAAACATAGCAAGAACCCTCATTTTGCCCCTTTAAAACCATCTTCCAATGCAAGGGACTCCTTCCTAAGCATAAAATTCCTCTTTTTAGGTTATCGGACCTCTTTCGAGGCCTTAAATGCTCTGCAAAAGCATACATGCCCTTCCTCCGATCGTAATAACCCTTGCCGACTGCCGTAACATTCTTTTGATCCCTTTGGATCCCCCTCTGATGCGATTATCGCAGTCAGAGGTCGCAAAGGTAATATGGCTCGTTGTTATTTCTCCCCGATGGATGTCCCGCCGATGCCATTTTGCAATCGGCGTATCGCAAATACTATATGTCACATATATATGCCCCCTCCCCTCTTAGCCGATGCGATATTACGAGATCGGCAATCGGCGGTCGCAAGAGTCACATTTCCAAAATGCATGCCTCTTCCCTTTGCTCCGATGCGACATTACCATAGCATCAAGAGAATATATCGCATCACAAATCGCAACATTTCAGTTACCGCTATCGCTTCGCAGAAACATATAGGCATCGCACAATGTAGCATCCTGCCACATCACCCTGCCGCGTCACCCCGCTGACGTCATCCATCGTACCAGGACCCAACATTGATGTCATGCTGACGTCACCGGCTAAAGAAAGGTTCGCAAGTGCGAAAATGCATCTTAGGAGGCCAGAATTCAAATTCTGAGGCAGTTTTCGATGCGCGATTAGCGCTTAGCTATGGGAAATAGGCCGTATTGGGGAATCTTTAGGGAATCTTTTGATTCCTTAGCCATTTTTGCACCGAAAAGGGCAGGAAAGGCCCAATTTTGCAATTTTTAGCGTATCAGAAGAAAGAGAGAGACCCAATTCAGGAATTGAAGACTATCAAAGCAGATGTGAAGCCAAAAACCATGTCAAAGAGTATCAGTGTTGCGGCGAAGTGTATCAGTGAAGATCTTCTCAGGGCTCGAGGCGAATGAAACATTAAAAGAAAACCTTGAAAATCATGAAGCAGTTAAGGAACCATTCAAAGCTCATCATCACAATGACTGCACATTAAAACTCACATGAGATCAATGGATTAGAACTCAAAGCACAGTTATTGCAGAACCACTGCACCAGGTCACCAAAAGACATTGTATTAACTCATTTTGATCCAGCTGCCTCTGGCGCAGCCCAATAGATATTTTATTTGCATTTAATTTCAACACAAGTTTAGGTTTTAAAAACCTTTTCCCGCATACATGTTTAGGTCAGTTGTAATAAATACTTCAGGATATTTTACCTATAAAGAGGGCCCTGAACAATGTAACAAGTGTTGGTTGTTGTTGGTTAGATGTTTTGCTTGAGCAGAGACTTGCACTGTATATTTGATCATTTCTATAATCAAAGACTTCTTACGAGTTTGGAGAATGAATTGTGTACTATGTTTAATGGTTGAAGAGTGACTGTGGAATTCTTGTGCCGATACATGACTCAATAAGTGTTTCTTACCTCTGTCTTTCCATTCATATATCATTATCTAAGCAGCTGAAAGAAAGAATAGCTTAGAATTTGTTTAAGTGCACTCTATGCTCAATTTCTGTTGTTTCTTTATGTTTTCATCTGTTTTAGGCATAAATATGAATTCCATCTGGCTCATATTTGCCCTAATTCACCATGTGTGGCAGTTATCCATGGATTCTTAACTTCCCCTAGATAGAGCTCATCCTCTTTCCCTCTGTTAAGTTGATTGAGAGATTCTTAATTGCCTCTCATTACTTACATTTCACTCCATCTCTTTAGTTTGAAGTTTTTTTCATGTGCGGCTACCCTTCTCCATATTCCTCTTATGATCAAGAAAGCCTACCCACATTCCTACTCCTTGACTCCATGCCCAATGGTTAGAAACTTATCACTCTATGCTTGCCTCTCTGCTCGAATGCATCTTCCTTCCGTTCAAACACCATCCAAGCCTAAAAAAATAACCCACTAAACCCAATAGCTAGCCTAAAATCATAATCAACAAAGCTAAATCATAAAGAGAGAGCCCTCTCTGATTACAGGTGGGCTAGAACCTGTAATCCAAAGATTGGTTTGTGGTTACCTCGGCTGTATCCCTTCAGGAGCTTAGGGACAATCTGAGTGATAACATAATGGCGACTCCACTGGGGACCTTCCTCAGATAATCTGACAAAACCAATCTGAAGCTCTGCAAATAAAGAAACCGACCTTTATCAAGTTTCTGTTAATCTGTATTCTTAGAAAAATTCCCAAAAAACAAGCTAGAAGATGGCTCCCAAGAAGCATTCACGTTACACAAGATAAAATCGAGATCCAAATCTGCCACCTATTTTTGATAACCCCAATATAATTCCCAAGATCATTAGAAAACAAGAGCAGCAAGAAGGTTTGACTGCTTCTAGTTCTGAAACAGTTTAGCGTAGCCATTTAGCAACCCCTGTTAAAGTTCTGTTCCGTTCAAACCCTTCTTCCCCTGGTTCATCATCCACTTCTGCGAGCCCTGTTTCCACACCTCCATCCACTGTGAACACCACCACTACCACTCCTATTATCCCTGTTACTCCAGTTGTTCCACTTGTCCCGGTTGTTCCGCTTATCCCAGTTGTTATGGATAATAGATATGCGCCTTTACAGCTGCCTGCAAATACCGGGGCTATGCCTCAGGATTATCAGACTAAAATTACCTATTTTGATGGCGCAAATTCCTGCACAGCTCTTCAGCACACAAAGAAAATGCAGGATTACTTTGAGAGTTATGAGATTGATGATGAAAGTGTAAGAATGAAGGTTTTTGTCCAAAGTCTGACTGGTGATGTCAGGACTTGGTTCAGAGCACTCCCAGCCAATTCCATAGGAGACCCAGAAGCCTTATATCAGTCCTTTATTAATAGGTGGGAGAAAAAGAAAGACCCCTTGCACATATTATCTGAATATGACACTATTAAAAGAGGCCCTCAGGAAACTGTTTTGGATTACTGTGCAAGGTTCAATAATGTCTACAATGCAATACCGCAAAACTTAAGACCTCCACCTGATCTCACTTTGTACAAATTCCTTGATGGTTTTGATGCTGAAATGGCTTATCAGCTAAGAGAAAGAGCCGCTCAAAGCCTTGCAGAGATGAAAAATGTTGCTGTTAGTGTGGAGGCAAACCTAATCACCAAAAGAAACAGAGCTAGAACCGAGAGACAAACTACCTTTAAGGAAGAACCCTCAACCTTAGACCAGAAGTTGGATGCTATTATCAATGGCATGCATAGGCTGGGAGACAGAGTAGATAGTGTCGAGAGGAAATCATCATGGGAAGGGAAACAACCCAACACCATAAGGAATCCAAACTTCAGGAAAAATCAAACCATAAATGCTGGAAGAGCTAGTCCCGACCATGATATTAGACCTCCTTTCCAAGAAAACTACGTAGAGGCATCCACATTCAGTAAGCCCACAGAAGAAAATCACATAAAATTGATAGACTTGAAAAATAAGCAGCCAATCTTTCTCACTCAAGAAAACCACGACTACCCTGATATAAAACAATTTCAGACCAAGACGGGAGAGTCTTTTGATTTTAAACAAGGTTATGATTCTGCTGTATATGAGGTCCACAAACAATATAAGCTGAGAACAAGAACCATTGATGTCCCTGCACCTAGCAAAACAAAGGATAGCAAATAGCCTAATAAGATTAAAGGCAGGGTTGTCATAACAGAACCAGTTAATATTGTTGTCCCAAACCCGCATCAGGTAACTGTAGAGGACATATCAGACATACAACCTCATACTGAGCAGCCTCTACCTCCTTCTTCCTCAGAAGAAAATTCGGACAGCATTCCAAAAAATCTTCCCAAGACAGAAATACCACAAACTGTCATTCACCATAGCATAGACAATCCAAAGGAAAACACAGAGAGTATTCTAGAAAAGGAGAAATCTGTTGCTATTAACGCTAAGAATCCATCAGAAAAGCCATTCAGTTTAGAAGCTGAGATTGGAAAACTCAAAATATCCATCCCCCTCTCAGAACTTGCCAAACATGATGTATATAGGCAACAAATTCAGAGATCACTTCAACTACCAGAGGTGAGGGATGATGTAAATGTTCTAGATGATACCCCTGAGCTGTTGTTTGGCCCAGAAGTTAATGGAAAGAAAACATATGGATCTGTTCCACCTTTTTATGTCAGACTGCACATACATGAAAAAATCTTGCACAATGTTATGTTTGACTCAGGTGCCTCACACAATCTTATGCCAAAAGCTGTAATGGAAAAGCTAAACCTTGATGTCACAAGACCCTACAAGGATCTATACTCCTTTGACTCAAGTCAAGTCAAATGCTTAGGCTTAATCAAAGACCTTTGTGTGTCTTTAGTACAATTTCCCAACAAGACAATCCTAATGGACGTAGTAGTCGCTGACATTCCAAAAAAATATGGTATGCTCCGATCAAGATCACGGGGAGAAAAACTCCAAGGGTTCCTTCAACTCGACCTCTCTTATGCCACTATTTCTGTCTTTGGGCAACCAAAGAGACTGTATAGAGAAACACTGATGAAGTATGTGGTGAGTAGTGAGGAGATGCCCCAAAATTTTCCAATTTACTCAATCCATTTTGATATGGATTCATTTATTCTTTTTAATGAGGATGAAGATCCTCCAACTGATGAGAAGCCTCTAGCTTCAGAGCTAGAGACATGCATAAATGAAGAACCGATTGCCCATGCCCATGAAATAGTCACAACAGTCAAGGCAGCCAGTAAACAAGAAGAACCTCCTCAAACTGAAGTTCTAGATCTACCCAATCCTAAAATAACTGAAACTCTTGGTACAAACCAACAACAAGAAATTACATGGTATTTAGAGTTTGATGGTTCTGTCAACAAGTTAGGAGCAGGGGCAGGTGTATGGATTCACAATACACATGACAATCATGCAGAAGACCATGCCTACAGGCTAAACTTTAGATGTACCAACAACATGGCAGAGTATGAAGCTCTCCTCTTAGGCCTAAAACGGATCAAAGTTCTAGGAGCTACAAAAGTGTCCATTCTAGGTGACTCCGATTTGATTATCCAACAAATGAAGGGAAACTTTGTTACTAATGACAATAGGATGAGGGCCTATAGGATTGCTACAACAGATATACTTAACACCTTCGCTGATATCGAGCTCGCCAATATTTCCAGAAACCATAACATACACGCTCACAGTTTAGCCACTTTTGCTAGTACATGCAAGCTTCCCTTTGAGCCAAATCACCATTTTACTGCTGAGATAAAACATAGGCCCGTTGTTCCTAACAATATCAGAGATTGGCAAGTATTTGAAAATGATGCCCACATTAACAATTTCCTCACCCTTGAGGGCGAGTTTTCAAATTTAAATATTGACATGGAGGTCGTGAACAATTCCCAACAACAAACAAATGAAAACCATCAGGATACAACATCTGCAACAGCAAAACAAATCCTGAATCCAACTATTTTTGAAAATGAAAACATAGAAGAACTAAAACAAATGCATTTAGAGGAAACAGCCAAAGCAGAGGCTGAGTTCATTGATCTGAAGAATAATTTTTTGCCTGCTGGCCTTACTCCATTAGAAGATATGTTTGTTGACAATGATGTGCCCAAAAGGCCTAAAATGGAGCCTTTAGATGCTGCTATAGAAGAACACAACATAGGGATAGCAGAACAACCCAAAATGATTAAATTGTCCAAAAATATGCCCCCTGATCAAAAGCCAAAGTATGTGTATTTGTTCAAAGAGTTCCAAGATGTATTTGCCTGGAGCTAGAAGGACTTGAAGTCCTATGACACCTCAGTAATTCAACATACCATTCCCTTAAAACCAAATCAAAAACCATTCAAGCAGAAACTTAGAAGAATAAACCCTATGCTTCTTCCTCTCATTGATAAGGAAGTAAAGAGAATGTCTGAAGCAGGTATTATAGCACCCATCAGATTCTCTAAATGGGTATCCAATCTAGTTCCCACAAGGAAAAAATCAGGTGAAATCAGTCTGTGTGTAGACCTAAGAAACTTAAACCAAGTCTCTTTAAAAGACCACTACCCTCTGCCTAAAATGGACCACATCCTACAAAGAGTAGTGGGTTCCTCTAGGATTTCTTTACTAGATGGATTCTCAGGTTTCAATCAAATACTTGTTCACCGAGATGACCAAGACAAGACAACCTTTACTACACCCTGGGGAACATTTAAATATGTTAAAATTCCTTTCGGGCTAAAGAACGTTGGTGCCACCTTTCAAAGGGCAATGGATATTGCATTTTCCAAGGAAATCCATGAATTCCTTGTCGTCTATCTTGATGACTTAATCCCATTCTCCAAATATGATCAAGAGCACCTCAAGCACTTAAGGAAGATCTTCATAACATGCAAGAAATATGGCATTTCCTTGAACCCCAAGAAGTCTCTATTTCGCCTTGAGGAAGGTAAGTTGCTAGGCCACATCATCTCAAAAGACAGTATCAAAATCGATCCTGAAATAATTCAAGCAATCCTTCAAATTCCATACCCAAGAAACATAAAAGAGTTGCAAGCATTCCTTGGAAAGATCAATTTCTTAAGGAGATTTTTCCAAACTTAGCAGAAATGATAAAACTGTTAAGTAACATGTTAAAAAAGGATGCCAAGGTAAGATGGTCTATGGAAACCAAGTAGGCTTTCGAAAGTGTCAAAGCCGCCTTGACTCAAACGCCCGTGCTCACAAGTCCACAATTTGACAAGGATTTCATCACCTTTTCCTTTGCTTCGGAGCACACGATAGCTGTTGTCCTTCTGCAAAAGGATGATCAAGGAAATGAAAAGCCTATTGCATTTTTTAGCCGAGCCTTAAGAGATGCACCTCTAAAATACCAAATTATGGAAAAACAGGCCTATGCCCTTGTCAAAGCCATCAAAGACTTCAGAGTTTATATTTTATATTCACACGTGATTGCCTATGTCCAAAACTCTGTTGTAAAAGACATATTAACTCAAGAGGGACTAGAAGGCAAAAGAGGCGAATGGATTGCCAGTATCCTTGAATATGACATTGAGATAAAACCCACAAAGCTGATAAAGGGACAAGGTTTAGCCAAGCTAATGTATGAAACAAATCTTCAAGCCTTAGACGTCAACCAGCTCGAAAATGAACTGGAGCTGGCGACTCCATAGATCAGTGAAACCTTTTTACAATCCCCATGGTATGCCGATATTTGCTATGTATTGTGAAACCTGTGTGCTCCCCTAGGGTTTTCCAGAACCAAAAAGAGATTTTTAACAATGAAAGCGTCAAAGTTTTGTGTCCTAGATGATGCTCTGTTTTGGAAAAATCATGAAGGAATTTTGCTAAACTGTTTAACCATAAATGAAACCAACAACATCATGAAAGAGTTCCATGCAAGGCACTGTGGAGGGCATCTATATTGGAAGTCCACTGCTGACAAGATTTTAAGGGCTGGTTATTATTGGCCCTCTCTATTTGCAGATGTAAAAAAAATTGTTGTCTCATGTCACAAATGCCAAATCTTTGAAGGAAAAAGAAAACTTCTCCCTTTGCCCCTTAAGCCTATCTCAACCGAACAACCTTTTCAACAATGGGGTCTTGACTTCATAGGTGAAATCCACCCCTCATCTTCAGGCCAGCACACGTGGATTTTAACAGCCATCGACTATTTCACCAAGTGGATTGAGGCCATCCCATGTAGGCAAGCCAATGACTCTACTATCATCTGGTTCCTTGAAGACAATATCCTCTCTAGATTTGGCTGCCCTGAGAAAATTATCACTGACAATGTTGTTGCTTTCAAATCCAGAACGATGATAAACTTATGCCATAAATTTCACATTACTTTGGGCCACTCTTCAGCCTATTATCCTCAAGGTAATGGCCTGGCCGAATCCTCCAACAAAATCCTCATCAATATCATAAAGAAAATGCTGGAGGAAAACAAAAAGAACTGGAACTGGAAGCTCACAAATTCCCTGTGGGCAGATAGACTTTCAACCAAGAAATCCATTGGGATGAGCCCTTATGAGCTAGTTTATGGCATGGAAGCCAAATTTCCTTCATCTTTGGGTATTCCTATTGTCAAACTGTTGCAGGAGATTCAGGCTGAACCAAATGACATTCAAAGAAGAATTAACCAAACCATTCACCTTCAACAAACCAGAGAGCAAGTGTATGACAGAGCTCAAATTTTGCAGGAAAAACTCAAAATAATGTTTGATAAGGGAGCCAAGGCTGAGGATTTATAGGTTGGCGACAAAGTTCTAAGATGGGACTCATGAAGAGAAGACAAGGGCAAACATGCAAAGTTTGATTTTCTTTGGAAAGGTCCATTCATTATCAGCGCAGTACAAGGCAACAACACATATTTCCTCAAATCTGAAGATGGCAGCACAGCTGAAGAAGGCCCTGTATATGGCCAAATGTTAAAACATTATCATGATCCCTTTTGTTGAAAATCTCCCAACAAGATGATGTCTGTACATAAATGTTTGTTTATATCAGCATTTTTATTTTGTTTTTATATAAAAGTTCAAAACAATAGAGCACGCAGAAGAAAGCAGGCGGTGCTACACAGGGCACAAACATTTCTATTGAGGGAAAGTGTTGTTCTCATTCCCACAATTTCAATTATCAAACAACCAGCACTGAAAATTTTCAATTTACAGCAACAATAGAAGATCCAGGCAGTCTGACCTACTGTTCTTGACTTTTCACAAGGAAAAGCCATCCCCAAGTGGAGCCACTGTTAGCCTCCTGCTGCAGCAGGTTACTCATATTTCATGATTGACACTTTTACATGCCAAATATGTCATTCTTTGCATGCTGCAATGTTCCATATTTCCTACAGAGGCCAATGAAGGTTGCCAGGAGGAAGTGCCAGTTCAAACGCCACTGCTGTGTTCCAATTTTGATGTACCATTCCATTTCTGAACAATTTTCAGTTAAAGGGAGGCCCAAATAGTTTAATCTTGGTCTCCCTAGGTTTCAATTTCCCATTTTAGAATATAGAGAATGAATATCTGTCCAAACAGCTTAATCTTGGCAGATTCTTAGACAGGTAGAGAATCAAAGGAGCCCAACCGCTTAATCTGGATGGACCCTTGGAAGAAATAAGTGCAGAGGTAGATAGGAAGAAAAAGAAAAAAGTTGAAAAAGTTGGGTCAGCAAGCCCAAATGCGCCCAAACCAAGAAGAAGAAAAAATGCTAGGAAAGTAAGCTGGGTAGGTAATTTTAAAGTTGTAGAATGGTGATCTGTGATCAATTCCACATTACCAAGTGTTATAATTATCCAGATCACAATTATCAGGCAGTTTTCATTTGAAGGATTTCAAGCGAGACATGACTAATTTCCCCCTTCTTCCTTACTCCCCAAGACACTCACTAATCTCCCCAAAGAGATCAAGATCCGCTTGAAGCCTCTTAGTTTCATCATTTTCCATATCATTCACCTTGGTGAAGATCTGCTTTACTTAAGGAATATTCATACTCCCTTTATGGATCATTGTTTCCCTTAATAGCCTAAGATTCACCCACTTAGCGCTTTCTCATCATGGTCATATTAACTACTAACTTACTATATAGCTCCCTATCTATCACCCCATCCCCTACTAAAAATATGTTAATAACTCCCCTACATACTTATCCCCTCCCCTTGGTTGAAAAATAACCATAAGTATTCCTTGGGAATTGCCAAGTTTGCTCGAAACATAGTAAGAACCCTCATTTTGCCCCTTTAAAACCATCTTCCAATGCAAGGGACTCCTTCATAAGCATAAAATTCCTCTTTTTAGGTTATCGGACCTCTTCTGAGGCCTCAAATGCTTTGCAAAAGCATACATGCCCTTCCTCCAATCGCAATAACCCTTTCCGACTGCCGTAACATTCTTCCGATCCCTTTGGATCCCCCTCCAACGTGATTATCGCAATCGGAGGTCGCAAAGGTAGTATGGATCGTTGTTGTTTCTCCCCGATGGATGTCTCGCCGATGCCATTTCGCAATTGGCATATCGCAAATACTATATGTCACATATATATATGCCCCCTCCCCTCTTATCCGATGCGATATCGCGAGATCGGCAATTGGCAGTTGCAAGAGCCACGTTTCCAAAATGCATGCCTCTTCCCTTTGCTCCGATGCGACATTACCATAGCGTCAAGAGAATATATCACATCGCAAATCGCAAAATTTCAATTACCTCTATCGCTTCGCAGAAACATATAAGGCACCGCACCATGTAGCATCTTGCCACATCACCCTGCCGCATCACCCCGCTGACATCATCCACCGTACTAGGACCCACCGCTGACGTCATGCTGACGTCACCCGCTAAAGAAAGGTTCGCAAGCACGAAAATGCATCTTAGGAGGCCCGGATGCAAATTCTGAGGTAGTTTTCGATGCGCGATTAGCGCTTAGCTACGGGAAATAGGCCATATTGGGGAATCTTTAGGGAATCTTTTGATTCCTCGGCCATTTTTGCGCCGAAAAGGGCAAGAAAGGCCTGATTTTGCAAATTTTAGCATATCAGAAGAAAGAGAGAGACCCGGTTCAGGAATTGAAGACTATCAAAGTAGATTTGAAGCCAAAAACCATGTCAAAGAGTATCAGTGTTGCAACAAAGTGTATCAGTGAAGATCTGCTCAGGGCTCGAGGCGAATGAAACATTAAAAGAAAACCTTGAAAGTCATGAAGCAGTTAAGGAACCATTCAAAGCTCATCATCACAATGACTGCACATTAAAACTCACATGAGATCAATGGATCAGAACTCAAAGCACAGTTATTGCAGAACCACTACACCAGGTCACCAAAAGACACCGTATTAACTCATTTTGATCCAGTTGCCTCTGGTGCAGCTCAATAGATATTTTATTTGCATTTAATTTCAGCACAAGTTTAGGTTTTAAAAACCTTTTCCCGCAGACCTGTTTAGGTCGGTTGTAATAAATACTTCAGGATATTTTACCTATAAAGAGGGCCCTGAACAATGTAACAAGTTTTGGTTGTTGTTGGTTAGATTTTTTGCTTGAGCAGAGACTCGCACTATATATTTAATCATTTCTATAATCAAAGACTACTTGCGAGCTTGGAGAATGAATTGTGTCCTATGTTTAATGGTTGAAGAGTGACTGTGGAATTCTTGTGCCGATACATGACTCAATAAGTGTTTCTTACCTCTGTCTTTCCATTCATATATCATTATCTAAGCAGCTGAAAGAAATAATAGCTTAGAATTTGTTTAAGTGCAATCTATGCTCAATTTTTGTTGTTTCTTTATGTTTTCATATGTTTTAGGCATAAATATGAATTCCATCTGGCTCATATTTGCCCTAATTCACCATGTGTGACAGTTATCCAGGGATTCTTAACTGCCCCTAGATAGAGCTCATCCTCTTTCCCTCTGTTAAGGTGATTGAGAGATTCTTAATTGCCTCTCATTACTTACATTTCACTCCATCTCTTTCATTTGAAGTTTGTTTCATGTGCGGCTACCCTACTCCATATTCCTCTTGTGATCAAGAAAGCTACCCGCATTCCTACTCCTTGACTCCATGCCCAATGGTTTGAAACTTATCACTCTATGCCTGCCTCTCTGCTCGAATGCATCTTCCTTCCATTCAAACACCATCCAAGCCTAAAAAAAAAACCCACTGAACCCAATAGCTAGCCTAAAATCATAATCAACAAAGCTAAATCATAAAGAGAGAGCCCTCTCTGATTACAGGTGGGCTAGAAATTGTAATCCAAAGATTGGTTTGTGGTTACCTCGGCCGTATCCCTTCAGGAGCTTAGGGACAACCTGAGTGATAACAAAACCTACATGCTAATTTATCCTTTCCTTTGACCTCATACCCTTGTGGTTGTTGCATATATATATCTTACTCCAAATCCCCATGGAGAAAGGTTGTATTTACATCTAACTGCTCAATATGCAAATATTCTACTGCCACAATACTTAAAATCATTTTGATTAAATTCATTTTAAAAACATGAGAAAATATTTCTTCAAAATATATACCTTTCTTTTGTGTAAACCCATTCACAACAAGTCTAGCCTTGTACCTTATTTACCTCCATCTACTTCCTTCAACCTATAAACCCATCTATTCTATACTATTTTTTTACCTACAAGAAACCTGACTAAGTCTTAACTCGGGTTATGTATGAAGGAGTCCATCTCTTCTTTCATGGCTAACTCCCACTTCTTCCTAGTTTCTACCTACATTGCTTCTTCTTAACATTCTGGTTCACTAGAATCAATCAACAATACATAATATAATGAAGGAGAGTATAGTTTAGGGGGTCTACTTATCCTAATAGATCTTCTAACACCACTTTCAGGTGTTTGACATGTTTTTCGTTGTTGTGGTTGCCATTGTTGTTGTGGCTGTTGATTATGATTTTCATGCACCTTTACCTTTTTTATGATCTCATCAAGCATTGTGTAATATCTATTTTCCTTTTCTTGCTTCTTTCCCTGCATCTCATCCTTATACAAGACCTTTTCATTGAGTATGCCATCTGTTCTCCTAATGATTTTGTGATTTTCATTGTCATATAAGCGATAACCAAAATCATTAACACCATATATAATAAAGGTACATTTCTTTGATTTTTCCTCAAGCTTTGTTCTATTTTATTTATTAATGTGGACAAAGGCTTCACAACCAAAAGTCTTTAAAAATGAGTAGTTTACCCTTTTACCTGTCCATGCCTCCTCTGGAATACCACCATCCAAGGAACTTGAAGGCCCTCTATTTATTAGATAAACAACAATATCTACATCATATTCCCAAAATTGTAAAGGAATTCTTGCATGCAATCTCATGCACCTTGCATGCTCCATCATTGTCCTATTCATCCTTTTTGACACACCATTTTATTGTGGTGTCTTTGGAACTATATTATCTCTATGAAT
This sequence comes from Pinus taeda, assembly GCA_000404065.3. Classification (NCBI taxonomy): domain Eukaryota; kingdom Viridiplantae; phylum Streptophyta; class Pinopsida; order Pinales; family Pinaceae; genus Pinus; species Pinus taeda. Next base: position 15,638 of record APFE031205210.1, read on the forward strand.
TCCATGCTCTTAACAATTCTTATCAAACTCTTTTCTATAGTATTCACCTCCATTGTCTGATTAGAGACACTTCAAATTATTTCCTATCTCATTCTCAACCAAATCTTTCCATTTCTTGAAAGTATTAAATACATCATATTTATTCTAAATACAATAAATCTAGGTTATCCTAGTTGCATCAACAATAAAAGTAACATAATAGTGAGAGCCACCGAGAGATGATACTTGAACAGGCCCAATACATCTGTATGCACAAACTCTATTTTTTAACTCTTCTTTTCTTTCCCAACTTTGATAAATTTGACTCTATTATGTTTTCCATAAAATAAAATTTCATAGAAATCCAAATCAACATGCTTCAAACTTCACAACAAATTTCTTGAGTGAAGAATTTGCATCCCTTTCTCACTCATGTTCCCAAGCCTATGATGCCACAATGTTGTATCTTCTCCTATGGAGGTTAAAGCATTAACAAAATGAGAAATACCATTGCATAATACAATTTACCAACCTTTTCTCCTTTTTCTATTACTAGGGCTCCTTCAGTGACCTTCCAGGTTTTATCTATAAATGTAGTTACACAACCTTCACCTCCCAGCTTCCTTGTTGAAATTAGATTTTTCCTTAGATATGGAACATGCCTTACCTCCTTTAATAGCCAATTGTTTCCATTCTGTTGTTTTATACAAACCTTACCCATTCCAAACATTTTATAGGGTTTATCGTCACCCAGATGAACCTATCCAAAATATCCATGAACATAGTCATGAAAATGTTTCCTATCAGGTGTAGCATGGAATGAGGCCCCTGAATCTACCACCCAGACATCGAAAATATTTTCTAAAGAAAGGTTCAAAGCATATTGAAATACATCACCTGTCACATTCACTTCATGATTGTTCTCTTGTTGTCCATCTCCTTCTTTTCCCTTTTGTGACTTACAATATTTCTTCAGATGTCCCTTTTTCCCACATTTCTAGCACATCATCCCCAATCTAGACTTGGATATGACTTTTCTTGACTTATTGTGATTTACTTGGCTCTTTCTTCTTTCCATTTTTCTTCCTTTAGTCTCTGTAGTCAAAGCATTACCTGATGTCTCACCAGAGTTTTTTCGTTGCATTTACTCTATAAGGATAGCACCAATGACATCATCAAACTTTAAAGTACTAGATCTAGAGAAAAAGTTACTAATGGACATAACTAAACCATTCCAACTTTATGGCAATGAGCACAAAAATAATAGAGCACTAATTTCATCATCGAAATTTACCCCTACAGAACTTAACTGACATCTTCATATTAACTAAATGATTCATAAGAAATACCATATTTGAGGTCAAGTGTTTTTCATATGGTTTTGAAAATTCCTTCATTAAACCATCTATTGTCATTTTCTTTGAAACGTTGAATGCCACTAATGCTTCCAAACATATTCATATTGTTCCAAGTGCCTTTCTGTCAATAATCTTCCATTCTGCATCTATCATATTCATCGTCTTCTTTGATTTTAAGCTCAATGGTTGGTACAAATATTTCTGATATAGATAATCTTCCATCTACATCTTCCACAATTGGTTATTTTGGCCACTAAATTTCTTGACCCTAAACCTACCATGTTCCACCATTTCTCCCACTCGAACCTAGAACCCTTCTTTCCTACAAGTTTATTAGCTAAATAAACCTTTGACTCTAATACCTGGTGTTAGAAAATTATATATTACATAGAAATGGAACACATAAAATATTGTGGAAACAAAAATACGAAAATGCATAGAACAAGAGAGACTCAGATATATGTGGTTCCCCCAATTTGGGCTACGTCCATGAAGAAACAACCAGTCCTTCCTTTTATATTATCCATCAAAATGAAGAGATACAACCTACAACAGATATGTTATAATTTTCTCTTCGCTTTAACACAACCTTGTCTCTCTTACTCTCTCGCTCAAAATAATAATACACACAACCACAATCCAATTCCCTCATATAAACCGAGGGTTGAATTCTAGGGGAAAAACCCTAAATAAACATAACCTCTACTGTTAGATCATCTACCTAATGAAAGGCCCGAATTGACTATGAAATTACAATATTTTACAAGGAAAAATTTCATCTATTTTTATCTTTTGGTGTGTTGCCCTCGAATCCTTGTCAGGGGCCCACTAGCCCCTGGTTCCACCCCGGAAAAGTCCCCCTGTGTGGAGGGGTGTACTATCTACCTGGGGTATACATCTGGATGAAAAAAAGACCTCTAAATTAGGAAGATAATTAGGCTCCATACCCAAAAAAACATAAGTGGATCAACAAGTTCTAGGCATATGATTTTGAGATTAAATATTTGAAGGGAAAGAACAATGCAGTAGCAATTGCTCTTTCTAGAATTCCATCCACCCTCTTTAATGAGATTTCAGGTGACTAGAAATCCCTTCTATTGCTGGAGTATTCCAAAAATTAATTTCCTTGTGAGATCCTCGATGGGGTAGTATAGAATGATAGGTATAGTGTTTTTGATGACATTATGTATTAGAAAGACCAGATTTACCTGGTACTAGAGTCTCAAATCAAGGAGAAGATTATGCAGGAAGTACACTATTCATACCTGATAAGGCACCTTGGGTACTTGAATACCTATAGATAGATCAAGGATATGTTCAAATGAAATGGAATCAAGATAGGTGTGTTGATATTTGTTCGAGAATGCAACATCTGCCAACAAAACATATACAAGCATGCTCACTCGGCAGGGATGCTTGAACTTCATCCCATCCCAAAGAAAAAATGGGAAAGCATATCCATGGATTTCATCATAGGATTCCCCCAGGTGTAGGGGAAATACTATATTTATGTGGTGGTATAAAGGCTCACGAATTTTGCACACTTCTTTTCAATACTATTTAAATATTCAACAACATAAGTGGTAGAGTTGTTCTTCGTAGAGGTATTTAGATTGCATGGGTTTCTGAAAACCATTATAAGTGAAAAGGATATCAGGTTCATGGGAGGATTCTGGCAGGAGTTGTTTAGACTATTTAGGATGCAGCTAATGCCTAGTACTAGCTACCACCCAAAAAATGATGGACAAACTAAGATAATCAATAAATGGTTGGAGGGATATCTTAGAAATTATGTTTCTAGCGAACAAAAAACATGCATAATGTGGTTACACCTAGGAGAGAATTATTATAACACCACTTACCACATGTCAATTGGGATGAAACCCTTCAAGGCCCTATATGGATATGAAGCCACAACATGATTTTTGGATTAGGTACTTGGGTATAGTTGAACTCCTCCGGCTAAGGATTAGGTTTATGAGAACCAAGACATGTTACAGTTCCTCATAGATAATATGTAGATGGCCTCAAACCAACATGAAATCTATGTAAAAAGGCATTGGATAGAGTGTAGCTTTGAGGTTTGGGATCAAGTGTATCTTCATTTGCATCCCTACAAGAAGTCACCATTCAAAAGGGAAGGGGAAACAAAGCTTAAACCTATATTCTACAGTCCCTACCGGATTGTGAGGCTTGTAGGGGAGGTGGCCTATAAGCTAGAGATCCTAGAGGGGTGTAAGATTCACAATTTTTTCCATGTCTCTTTCCTCAAAAAGGTGTTATGCCAACATGTAGTGGCGTCTATATAGCTTCCCCCACTAGATGATGAAGGATAGTTGATTCTAGTTTTGGAGGAAATTATAGAGGTGAGCGGGAAAAAGTTGAGGAACATGACAATTAAGGAGTACCTAATGAAATGGAAATATCTTCCAATTGAAGATGGCACATGGGAGGGGAAAAGGGTACTCCAACATTTGGGGCTAAAGTTCCTTGAGGACAAGAAATATTGGGTGGGGAGGACTGTAATGTCCTCGCCTTCTTAGGAATCATAAGAAAGGGAGTTTGATAACATATTAAGGTTCCTATATTCTAGGGTGGTGTTCTATCCTCCTCATCCTCCCTTTCATTTTTCATATATAGCAGAGAAGATTAGCTCTGTAGGGTGGGAGGAATTCAAAAATCTAGAAAATCCAAGTATTGCAGAACTAGAGGTTTAGATGAGAAGGTTTAGAATTAGCTTGTAGTTATCTGAACCATATTCTTACATTTCCTTCAAGTGATTGAAATAAAATTCTTGTATAGACATCTTCATCTTCAACATTCATGTTATCAGAAAAATCAAGAAATGCAGCCAAGTGATCTTCAGCAGATGGCCCAGTCTCTCCATTAAATATAGGTAAATGTTTTAAATACCCATCATGAAAAGCATGAAGTTGGGTTGTTAGTGGAAGAACTGATGCTGCACAGTGTGCTGCTACGAATGGTTGAATACCAACCATTTCATGCTGTGATGGAGTTGTCTTTTTAGGAGAAACATCTTTACTAGAAGAAGTGGGGGGTGAATTTTTGGGTTTTTGGAAGAACTGAGGATTAATAACTAACTCATGAACTTAAGGTAAAACCTTTTAAGGATCCTCAAAAGCTAGAGGATTAGTATAGATACTAAGTTCCTCATCAGGATTAATAGAAGTGGATGGATAAGTATGTGCAAAAGAAGATTTAAAATAAACTGGTTTAAATTCAGAAAAGAGAAAGTTTAGGATCTTCTTCACTGTCATTAGCTTCAAAATGGGAATAAGGAAGTTCAAAGGCATGAGGTTGATGAACTAAAGTGTAGTTTGAAGATCTACTCCTCTAGAAAGGAGTTCTAAAAATTTTGGAGGAACATCTAATAATTCAACAGGTAGTGGAGTTGACTATGAAGGGTCATATTGTGAAGGCACTTCAAACAAAACAGAGGCAGAAGCAATAATAGATGTTTCTAATATACGTCTAATAGATGCAATTATTACTAATCTGTCTAGATTTGATAAAGGAGAGAAAATATCTGGATGTGACTAAAATATGGTATGCCTGCATGGCCAGATTTAATATGTAAAGCCACCTAGTGAAGGATTTTAGCTTACTGACCTCTTATTCACCGTTAAGAGGCAAGTATGATCGTTTTCCTAGGGAAACAAAATTCACTCTCTATTCCCCGACAATGATGCCAATTTCATGTTGTATCTTTGTAGATAGTTCTAGGCCGGGGAACTGTGCCAAATCATCTAACATGAGGTTTTGATTTTAAATGGATGACTAATGCATTAAACCTTTAAACACATGTAATTTCTAAGTATTTATGAGAAAATTGAAGGGATGATTTTCACTCTTTACATAATTAATCTTTGAATTGGTTTGAAAATCAGAAATATAGAAGGTATATAAATTTATAAGCATTCATATTGAATATTTAAGCTATCATATACAACATATGCATGCAGAAGTTTTCTACATCCAAACAAAACATATTAAAGAGATGAAAGAAGGAAATAATTAAAAGATTTAGAGGAATTAACCAAGACAAATAGTTCAGTTAATTAATGTTTGTTAATGATTATAACTTTGCATGGGTTTTCAGGGAGATTGATATTCAATCTAGCCTTGCCTAAACTTCTATGTTACGTTGAACATGTGTAGAATTAAATATGAAAAACATAATTGATAACAAGACAAACTCACATAGATATACAAGTTGTTTAGAATGAATAAAAAATCCTTCAATTATCTTCAAAAATAGCCTTGAACATTACAAGCATGTCACTGGTTCATTATAAGGGTTCAACCTTGAATTCTTCGATCTACTAAATACTTACAGATCGAAATTCTAAATATCTTAAGTTTAAGCAAAATTTATTACAAAATGAGATAATACATGAAACTGTTTCTGATTTACAAAAATATAACTTGAAAATAGTTGTTCTAAACTAATTTGAACAATCAACACACATTTTAAGGGCGTTGTTTGATGATTTTTGTCTTTGAATGATTTTCAGCTTTCTGCTTCTCTTTCTCTGTTTACTACTCACTGAATTTGTTGCATTCTTTTTACTCAATTAATTCAAGTAAATTATCCCATCTCTTTTCATCTGGGATAGAAAAAAAAGTTACCCTCCTATATGCCTCATTGACATTTGTGTATTTTTCATAAGTAGGCCTAGTGAGGAACAAATGGCTAACTTCACGTTGAATAAAAAGATCATACTTTAGGCCTTCCGATAATTCTTTCCCAATGATTATCCCTTTAAATTTAGAAAATTTGTTTTGTTTTTTTTTTTTTTTTTTTTTTTTTTTTTTCCTGTTGTTATCTGGTGCAATTTGTATGGATATTCTTCTAATGGAATCAATTGGATAGTAGAATGTATTAGTGTTGGAAGTCCCTTTTGCTGCAAAGTATTAAATTTCCGGTGAAATTTTCTATTTTGGGCTTCCAAGTTTTAACACTTGGTTTCTAACTATAACATCAAATTTTTCTTTGTAAAAAATCTTCTTATCTCTATGACAATATTTAGTACTTTATTTCTTTTAGAATTCAATACGTTAATTATTTTGTTTGTTTCTTGTGGCATATTCTCCAAATCCTCTTTGATTCCTGTGATGGCTGCCTTATATCTATCCACCAACTCTTCCTATTAAAAAATAATTTGAATTGATTTCCAAAGTTTAGTCATGGTGGAATTGATATCAATCGAGATTTTCTCTTTTGCCTCTGCCAATGTCTGTGCAATCAGTGACTCATTTTTACATTTTTCTATATGCCTGGTTAATTTGAAATTCTTCTGAACTTCGACCAGATCTGTGTTGTCAGCTCTTATCTTGCCATTTTTAACTTTCTCCAGTAAAGTTATGAGTTTTTCAATCTCAATATATTTCAATGACAAGTCTCTCATATATTTTGATAGATGTTATGTTGAATGTTTTCATGTGGGCTCTTCTTTTGCTCTAGGCACGGTTGTTGTAGAACAGTTAGTGTTGAAGTCACTACTATGGAATTCGTTGCTGCAGTACTGAGTTGTAGTTATTTTTCCTTGATTATTTTTTCCATTTCTTCCTCCATCTTATGCATTTGTATATTTTTTTCAACAATCATTCAGAGAAAGTTCTCCTTATCCTTCTTTAACTGACTTATTTCTTAGGCCTATGGATGTTCAGTCGTTGGCAACCTCAATTGTTTCCTCAATGCCTAAATATCAACATTTATGCTCTTGATGATTTCCTCAACTGCTTTGATATCTTTAGGATCTAATCCTAGTTTTATAACTAAATCTTCAGGGCCTTTGATTTTGGTGTCCTTTGCTAAAGAAGACATCTTCCCCAATTTTAATTGGGAATGAATGTTGTTGAGAGAAGACTGTAATTTGGAAGTTTCATAGCATAAGTGGTCAAGGATGAATATATCAGTTCCCCTTATTTCTTATGAAGTTTGATCTGGTCAATAGGATGAATTTTCTTTGTGTCAAACGAAAACACAAAAGTTTTATAGTCTTCAACATTTCTTGGAATAGGGACCTTTGGTTCTAAGGATGTTCATTGGAACTGGCCTTTTTAACTATCAAGGGCCAAAAGTAATCTAGTCTAAATTGAGGAAGACTGCTTCCAAAACTCTGCATATGTTGAAGTCTTTAGGGCCTCATTTTTATTCTTCATTTCTAATAATTTGGCAAAAATAATTTATTTTTTTGGAGAATAAGGATAAGAAGGGGATTCTAATGTGTCTTCAGGAGTATTCTATAATGAAAAAGGACACTGTGTTGATATTACCACTATAGTACTTCAGAAGTTTGAGCTTCTCAAGATTCTTCTTCAACATGCGCAATTTTCTCCTTTTAAAAAATTTGAATGCTGATCTTTGCAACTTTGATTCTGCTAGTGATCAACTTTATCTTGGTCTCTTTAAGTCTTTCTCTCTCATCCTTGGAGTTTCTAGTGTTGTTTGACTAGAAACTGGCTCTTCAATTTCCTCCAATGTAATCTCTGCCTAGTCTTCCTTGTTGGCAAACTGGTGAATTTCAGGTTTAGCCACATTTATATATGGTGTATAATTTTGAGCAATACTCATTGATGAGATTACTTCTAATGGATCATATGACCAAGTAAAACTTTATTTAAAATTCACTTGGCTCAATAAGTCATTGACCTCTTTCTCTACAACTCTAGTATTTACTATAAATGGACTAACTCATGCTTTCAATTTAAATTGACCCTTTTTTTTTCTAGAAACAAAATGAACCTAATCCATATTATGCATTTGTCTGATGTATTCTAGTGCAAAAATCCTCATGGGGGGAAACACTAGCAATTTGTATGGTTGAAGCTCACAACCATAAATTTGAGTTCAGCGAAATTCTGGTATAAATACTAGTCTCCAACCTTTGTTTTCTCACTTAGATGCAAAATTGTCTTGATATCTGTTGAAATTTTGGGGACTGCATCACTGTTTAACAAACAAGTAGTTTTGTACAAGAATTTATTTACAAAATCACTGAAAGAAAACTCTTTATAAGTTTTCCTCATGAAGGATGTCCATTGAGTTATTGAGGTTTACCTTCAGCATCCAACTTTTGCAAAGGAAAATTGAATCTTTTAGATTGATAATATAAGAAAAGGTAAACCAAAACCGGTTGATGCTTAAAGAATCCTTCTGCATTAAACTTTAAAAACTGGTCATCAATAGTATCAGAAATAAAATGACTGTAGTTGAACATAATTGATGGTTTTTTACCAGAAAAAAATACTGATAGAAAGCCCAAAATAACTTCATCAACCCATTGGTCACCAAGATATCCTAACAAACAAGACACCAAGGAAATTACCTACCTAGAAGTATTAGGAAGCATGGAAGATGGATAAGGAGGGTTATTTTTGGGTTTTTGAGTTTTTTGGTAAAAATGATTCAAAAATGTGAGCTCTCTATTGGAAAGTGAGTTTCTGGTAGATTTCCATTAAAGCATCAGAAGAAAAATGGTGAAAGGAAGCTTGAGAATTTAGCTGAAGGGCTTTGCAGATTGACTCATCTGTAATATGAAAAACGGTTTCATTGTTTTGAGAAATTACATCTCTTTGACTAGGAAGGTATCGGGTTCCACACCAGGCTACAAATTCTGGAAAATGGTGAGCTTGAGGGAAGTGGAACTGGGGCAATACTGATTCCTAGAAGTTGAACTCATCAGTGGAATGCTTAAACTTCTGATATGCCCAATTATGAAGTTCATACAGATCAAACTCACAATTAGTCTCTACAATATTGAATTGTGCATTAACTAGTGGAAATTCATCTAAATTGGTAACAACGAGCAACAAAGGATTATCTACAGTTACTTTTCTCTTTCCTTTATGGGAAGCCATCTAGAAAACAAAAAAAAACTAAGAAATCAAGGTAGAATTACCAAAAATATGATGGCTAGAAGTTGCTTGTTCATTGGGATTCTACTTGCAGTGGCATTTTGGTGAATTGCAGTAGAAGGAAGGAAGAATTGTCAAAATGGTAAACTGAAATGGATAGCATTGTTTATGAGTAAAAAATGACAATTTGTTTGGTGTTTCACTGTTATTTGCATGGGGGTGTTAAATGAAACTAGCTTTTGGTGGGAATTTTAAATGCATAACGATCAAGTGCTAAATATAGTGGGAGGGATAATGATAGTCAAATATGGCGACATATTAGCGGTTGGAAAGAATAGTGGAATGTGGATGGCAGAGAGCGAAAGGTAGATGAGCAGTTGTAAGGGGGGTGTCTGTTGTGGTAAGTGGTTTATGGCTGAGGGAGGGCCGCAATGGCCATGAAGTTGCCACATATAAAAAATTATGTTCATTGAATCTACTTTGCCGACCGCCCTGTTAAGTTTTGAGGGTACGAGGGGTCCCACTATTGGCTATGAACCATTGATGGAGCGGGCTAGATCTCCGTCGTTGATTGTTCCAACTTTGTTAAACGTTGATGGGCAGAGGTCAAGTAAAAAAATTTATTATATTTATAAAATACAAAAACAATTAAACTATGAGAGGCGAAATTTAAACATGCACACCCTTTTTCTTTTTGTATTTTTTGTATTTTTCTTTCTTTCTCTATTTTTTTCAATTTTTTTCTTTTTCTCGATTTTCAATTTTTTTCTTTTGAATATAAAGGGAAAAAACTAGAAAATATTGACTAGGTAAAAATAAGTTACAACATCGAATCCATCTAGGGATTGCTTCCCCTTGTGGGATGCAAATGACTTGCAGATCCATGTGCCTTCACCTCGGGCTATGGAGTCTTTCTTGTGAAAATCACACTTGCTGCTGAAATTTAAAGAAAACTGGAAATGAATTCTTGAGGTATTTTCCATTGACTGGAAACGAGGAATAATGTCCTTCTAGGTTCCTTAAAATGAATGTATTGTTACCCTTCACTTCTGCAATGTTGAAAGGTCCCAACCATAAATCATCAAACTTTCCATGCTTGACTTTTTCCTCTCTTATGGAATCCCATCTCAACACTAGGTCTCCTTGTCTGAAATATCTTTCCCTTTCCTTCCTATCAAACAAAATCTTCATTTTATCTTGATACTGTTGAAGTTTATGATGAACTTCATCTTTGTCTTGATTCAACTCAATGATCTAATTGATTATTCTTGAAAAATCATCAATTTCTTCATATGAATCCTACAAAAACTTCATAATTGAAAATGCTAACTGTGTAGGGAAAATTGTTTCAATTCCATATACAAGTTGGCAAGGAGATTTACCGGTATATATTTTAGGTGAAACTTTGTTTTCCCATATTGCATATTTGAGATGATTGTCCCAACTATTTCTTTGATCTTCCAATACTCTCTTAATAACTTTAATCAAACTTTTATTTGATGATTATGCTAACCCATTACCCTGTGGATAATAAGGTGTAAAATGATGTAATGTAATATGATACTTTTTACAAAATTATTTCATTTTGATACTACTGAAAGCTTGATCATTATTTATAACAATTTGTCTTAGGAAACCAAATATGGACAAAATGTTTTCTTCAATGAATTTTATCACCACTATATCAGTTGCATTCTTAACAAGGATTGCCTCTACCCACTTTGTGAAATAATTAGTGGGTGTTAATATCCATCTATGTTGATTGTTGGAATCTAGAACTATTTATCTTATGAAATCTAATCCCCATTGTAAGAAAGGAGATTCTACTGAAACTAGAACAAGGAGAAGTGCTGCTAGCATCTATTTTCCAGCAAATATCTGACATGGGATACAAATCCTCACCTTTTATCCAATCTGTGCACACAATCTGGGCTAATAGAAACCTTCTCTCAAAATTGTATATGTGGTTTCCTTCCAAGCATCATGTCCTCCAAAAATGCCTTCATGAAATTGTTCAATTACTCCTTTAATTTCACTCTCATTCAAACATAATAAGAGGATATTCAAAGGATCCTTCCAATACAAATTTGCATTCATGATACAATACTTCATGGCCTTGAGTCTAAAAGATCTACATTGATTCCTTGTGACTTGAAGAGGATACTCAAAATCACGAAATAAATGCGCTATGTCTTTATACCAATTTGAAAGTAAAAATTTATCATCAAAATGTAAAGGAATAGGAACATGATCTATATTGGAAGAAGTTTCTTGTGAATTCTTGTCAACTGAAATCTGAGAAGGTTCTTGTGGATTATTCTGACCTAAAATCTGAGAAGGTTCTTGTGGATTCTTCTCACCTAAAACTGCATGATGTTGTTGATACCAAGTATCTTACAATTTCATTCAGCCAAAAGTTTAGCTAAACCTAGTCCTTTCACCAACTTGGTAGGTATAATACCTAGATAAAACTCAAGTATCTTAGCAATCCATCTTCCCCTCTTTCCATCTATATCAGGTTGAGTTAAAACTGTTTTTACTACATTTTTGGGGACATAATAAATTATAGGAGAATATAGGACATAAATACTAAATCCTTTTAAAGCTTGCACCAGGGAATAATATTGTTTCTCTATGATGTCATAGTTCACCATCTCTCATCACCCTAATAAAAAAGGAAATTGGTTGCTCATATCGATTATCATTCTTTTGTAGTAAAACATTTGATATGGTAGAATCCGAGGCAAAGGAGAAGATACTAAAAAGTTTTGTGTAATCTCAACAGGCTAGTACTGGGGATTCTGAAATGGCCTTATTGATCTATGAAAAAGAATATCTAGGTTTTACTCTCCATTTGACTTTATGGTCCTTTTTAAGTATATCAGTAATATCTTTCACAATCTCAACATAATTAGGTATAAATCTTCTTAAGAAATTTATTTTTCCTAAAAATGATTGAATTTCCTTTTGTTTCTAGGTAAACTAATTACTTGAATTACTGAGAATATTTTTGGATCAATAACAACTCACTCCTTTGAAATTATTTCTTTAATTTCCAAACTTGGACTGAATTGATTCATTCTGACATTAGGAAGAGGAGATTTAGGCACAAATGGTAATTCATGTTGTATTCCCTACTTATGAGTAAGATGTTTGGGTTTTTTAAATAGAACTAGAAAAGTTTCTACCTCTTTGATCAAACTATCTTGAAGCTGAGACTCATAACTTGAACAAACATCATGTTGTTTCTTATGTTGTTCCTTTACACACATGATTACTAATCTTCTATTTGAACTTACTAATCACTTCATCTGATTAGCAACAATATTCAAGTGATTTTTGTTTTGATGTACCCTGACAATAAATTCAACCTCATCTTTCTTAGGGTGATATTTATGCTCTCTCCTATAAAATATTGCATCACGATCATAAAGATAAGGACTTCCTAAGAAAACTCTACATATGTCTACTGGAACCACATCTAATTCCACTTCATCAATGCAATTAGTTGTAATGGAAAATCTTAATCGACACTCTTTTATGACTTTTATCTGAGTTGATTTATTTAGCCATCCTAATGGGTAAGGTCTTGGATGATTCTGTGTCTCCAAACCCAAATTCTTAACTAAATATTCAGATATTAGATTGGCCTGTGATCCAATGTCAAACATTGTATCTATCTTTGTGTGCTTAGAAGTTATCCTTATGTTAAACAATTCAACTCCTTTTTCCTCATTTGAAGGATTTATGTTTAATGAAGATGTAATAGTTTTCGAACTTGAACCAGTGTTAGAAGTTTTAATTGTTGTAACCATGGTAATTATCCTCCTTTCATCACCTGAATCTAAACCTAGATCTTGTTGGACTTCTGCAATTGCCTTATTTTCATCCTTCCCCTTAAGGAACTTTTTGGGCTTAAGTTCTGGATGAAGTTTCCAACACTTAGATTCATCATGACTGATTCTTTGGCAATGAGAACAAGTAGGTCTTTCCTTCTGAGCTATCGTTGATTTATTTCTCTTCGAATTTTTCTTCCCTTTACTGTCACTGGAATATTTTATTTCCAACTCTTTGGATGATTGCGATGAAAACTTGAATGGTCTGCCACCTGATTCAATATGTATGGCCTGAACACACACTTCATCAAAATCATCACGATTAAACATCAATAATGTATGCTGCAAATATGAATGTAAACTACTGATGTATTTTAATAAAGTTTCACATGTATCCAATGAAATACCAAGTGCCAATGCTTTCCTTTTGAACTCCTAAGTAAACTCCTAAACACTCTGCCCTTTACCTTGCCTTAAATGCTGCCAATCAATAACAGCTTGTTGCATGTATCCTAAAGGATAGATGTTATAGACATTTTTGGGCACTACAAACCCAATCATAAATTTCCATAAACTGAGGGCTCCTAAGTCCCTAAAAGTGTTGCTTCACTGCCTAAAGGAACAAGGTCAGCTGATTACATCATCTCCCAGAAGTTCTCCACTAAAACTGCTCATAAAT
>APFE031205216.1:14489-49524 GCA_000404065.3 Pinus taeda
ATATTGGGAGACCACAATAGGCTATATCCTTTATCCTTAGGAAGTCGTGTCTGCCGCCCTATCGATCGCAATGCACTAAACACAACATTTGGGAAGATTGACTACTGTACTGTAAAAAGTATTCTGCATTTTTGCGATTGGTTTGGTAATCCCTCTATCTAGATTTCGAGAGCAGTCTCTTTCGTTCCTTTTCAAACTACTTAAAGGAAAAGGTCCATCTGAGCACTTGTCACTTCAGGCTCATTAAAAATCGAAGGTGACTAGAGTCATCTTTAGTTTTTTCTCGACTCTTAAAAATTGAAAAAGCAAGTTGTGTCAAAGCGTCTAAAATTCATTAAATTCAGAATCATTTTCCCCCTTTATTTTCAGTTGATCAAGTAATCTACAATCGTGGAAGAAATTCAATCGAAACCCCGTCGTTCGCGGAGATTAATGAGTCAACCGTCTTTGACTCTGGAAACGAAACTATTCCAGACAAGGCGAACTCGTTTAACCAGATCAAAGTCCCCTGGTTTGGTTGGAACAAGTGGTCCGGCATCCTCAGAGACTCCGGTTAGTCCAACCATTTCTTGTATCCCCGCCTCTACAAAAGAAATTACGTAGCCGTAAGAGGACATTGGAACTAATCCTAGTGTAATGGTAAACACTTCTAGTCTTGAACCAACTCCATCTACAACTGATTCGGAAGGTGTTATTCCCCAAACATCTGTCACTACAGAATCTATACCTTCTTTGGCACCAGAAATATTTTATGGACCTGACGGTCTACCTCCCACCTGGTTTGATTGCTATAGAAGAGATCGTGGAGGATCCTTCGTCCGGTACTCCATTGCATTTTGGAGTCGGGATCACCCTATATCCTTCTATAGAAGTTAGTTCTCCTTCATCACAAGTTCATGTAGAATTCCTAGGAAATCCCTTGGATAGACTAGATATGTCTGAACAATTGTCAACATCTAGGATTGTGTCATCTGACGCAGTAGCAACAGAACCTCCTGTTGCTACTCCGAAAATGTTTGCCAGTATACCATCTATTCCAGCTAGCTCTCAACCGCTAGATGGAGTCCATCGAGGGACTGTTTCGACAATATGGTCTGTTCCCATTTGTTCTTCCAGAATAATATTTGGAATCTCTTATGTTGAGTCTCAACAAATTGATCCTTCACAACAGTATCAATTTGGGTAGTCATATCCCCAAAGGCCAATCGTTCCTTTGAGCACTGGATTACCACCATATGGGGAGCAGTATACTCTTTCATTATTTCCTCCAGGAGAACAACCATATGGGAGTTCGCATCTGAATTCGGGTCATGCTGGAATTACATCCAGCGGTTGGGTGCCAATACTGCCTCAACAACCAAGAGTTGTATACTCAATGTAACAAAGCCTACCTATGTCGAATATCCCCACTACACCGGCCATTGTGATAGTGTCGCAAGTACAAGCGTTGCTTGTTGTATGCCAACCTCAAGTTTCTCAGGTTGCAATACAACATCCTCCTATCTCCACGAGACAACCACAATCACCAATTAGTGGCTCCCTAACCGGAGTGACCCAGGTTCAAATAGGTACTGTTACCCCTCATCTTTGTTAAATAGCCAGTATTTGACAAAAGCAAATGGTTTCACAACCATGGCTGGTGCAATATCAACAACAACAATTCCAACAAGTTTACCAAGGATTTGAGCAACAAATCTTTGCAAGTAATGGGCAGCCGTATATTCAAAACGATCAACATCAATCATTTCATAATGGTTATGCCCATCAACCTTATCAAAGTTATCATCATCAAATGCACTATGCTGGTATGCAAAGACCCATTGCTTAGGCGATCCCATCTTCTCCTAGGTATGCTTCACCGAACCTGAATCAACAGTTGCCCTTCGTGGCGACTTTAGAGTTACCAGATCTAAATTGGCTAACAAACGATCGAATTGCTTATGCCCCTTGGTGGCCACCAATTCCTCACAAACTTCCATCAGATATTCCTAAATTTAATGGAAATCTGGGTGAAGACCCATCGAATCATGTGATGACCTTTCCTCTGTGGTGTTCATCCAACACTCTCAACGATGATTCGATTAGGCTTCGGATTTTCCAGCAAACATTAACTGGTCCGACAGCAAAAGGGTACATTGAATTGCCTAGAGCTTCATTTGATAACTTTAGCACCCTTGCCACAACCTTTTTAACCCATTTTCAATTACATATAGGGTATGAAACAGGAACAAAGATTCTTACCAATTTCAAACAAATGACAACCACCCACATATCTGATCATATTCATGAGTGGCGGCATCGTTGTAGAATGGTAAAAACATATGTTCCTGATCAGTTGTTAGCTGAATGGTTTATTAGGTCATTGTTACCTTCTATAACAGAAGGTGTGGCAAAGGGAGGAGTCGTCATTGAAGATCAAGTCATTGCTCGTGCACAATATTTAGACTTGATCTATACTCAGTCTGGAACGCTCTATGACAAAATCCTGATCCTGGTTAAGTTATATGATCCTGATGCAAATATTGATGAAATACTTTTCCTTTATAAATGTCGCAAATGTCTATCTAACACATAATTTTCCAATGAATATGTTAATGTGTTTAAGTTTATGGAAATATGCTGATATTGGATTGAATTGAATTGTCTTTCCAAAATCTTGACCCTTAGGAACATGCGATAGATAGCTGGATTCCATATAGAATAGATATCGGTGAGCTGTAGAATGACGAGCTGCGAGTCTAGCCCGACAACAAGTCGGCGTATGTCATGTGCAATGGCATCAGAGAGGAGCTCTATCAACACGCTGTATTCAACGATGTTGTTCATTGATTGACCAATACACACCCCTCTGAAACTTACTAACTTGCCGCTTGGATCAAAGATGGCCCAGGCTGCGAAATATAGGTTTCGTGAACTACGACTCACTCCGTCGACATATCCAACAAATGATTCCACTGGGTTTGACATCTGTAACAAATGCAAAAGTGGATTACCTAACCAAAAACGATTGCTCTTAGCGAAAACAAAAATATAACAAAAGCATAGGGGTTACTATACTGAGTTAAGCATAGTAACTCTTAAGGTACAACCCGTTGCAGGGTTGCGCCAGTGGAATCCCATCATAATCCACTAACTTGTAGGCTCCTTTTGCTAATACACGCTTGAAAATATAGGGGCCCATCCATAAAGACTTGAACTTACCTGCTCTTAACTTATCGAACTCCTGGTCGCAAAGTAAGACCAGGTCACCTTCTGAGAAGACATAGGGTTTGACATTCTTGTTGAACTGTGCCTTGACTTGTTCCTTATGGGCTTTGTTAGCCAAGGCGGCATGATGAAGGGTTTCATCCAGTCGGATTAATTCCAAGAAACGAGCCTCCTCTTCTGAAGTTCTGGGGAGAAGGTCAACTGCGAGCTTGAGGGATGAGATTTCACACTGAATTGGTAAGAATGCTTCCAGGCCATACACCAGATGAAAGGGTGTAAACTCGGTTGCATTCCTCACCAATGTTCGGTATGCCCATAGGGCTGAGTATAGGATTAGGTGCCAACTCCGTTTATGGACTCCAATCATCCTTTGCAACATGCGCTTCAGGACTTTGTTGATTGCCTCAAATTGCGCGTTAGCTTGCGGATAATGCAAAGTAGAGTTGTCATGAGACAGTCCTAATTTGGCAGCCAACTCAACTATCATGTGATTGCGAAAATGTGATCCATGATCTGTAAATATAGCTTGTGGAACACCGAACCTGGAGGCTACATGATTGAAAAAGAAAAGAGTAGTCGTTTTGCCATTGTTGTTTAATGTAGGCATCACCTCGACCCATTTTGTAAAACAGTCGACTACGACTATGATATACCCATGCCCCCCGGCTGAGGTGGGGTTACAAGTCATGAAATCTATGCCCCATTTGGTGAATGGCCCAACAACGATTACTGGCTGCAGAGGTGCGGGTTGAATTATGGTTTTGCGATTGAAGATTTGACAGGCATGGCAACTTCTGACTACGGTTATGTAATCCTTGAACATTGTTGGCCAGAAGTATCCTGCTCGTAAAAGCTTTTGAATCGTAGCGTAACCAGATTGATGCCCCCCACAAGCGCCTGAATGACAATCATTCAGTACTTTTTCGGCCTCCTCATGGGTGAGGCACCTCCGCAGAACTATATTGATACCACGACGGTAAAGTGTATCACCGACAATCATGTAGTCTTTTTCTTAGTATCGATTATGTCACTACTCTGAACGGGAGGTATTAGACCTATATGTTTGGGTCTGGAGATAGATGATTATATGTCCATACCATGGATTGCTTGAAGATATCAGAAACAAAGATTCATCCACGATTGTTGCATTGGATGTTGAATCGTTGGACGACGATGGGAGATCGCATAATAACTCCGCGAAACCAGAGCTTTCTTTGATTTTGATTTTACGAATTCTAAATCAAGCTCTTGCAAAATTGCTATCCATTTGGAATACTTGCCCCCTAGTAACTGTCGTGACAAGATATAAGTCATGGAGTTGCAATCCGACAAAATGGTAGTTTTTCGAAAGAGGATATAATGTCGAAATCTCTGTATTGCTTGAACAGCTGCAAGAGCTAGCTTTTCAACATAGGAGTACTTGGTTTCTGTATCAGTTAAGTTTTGACTTAAATAATAGATAGGATGTTCAATTCCATTTTCTTCTTGAACTAAAACCATTGCTATGGTCATATCTGCTGCAGCTAGATACAGGTTAAAGTCCTTTTGATAATCAGGAGCATACATTAATGATGCTTTTATTAGGGATTACTTTAAAGCATCAAAGGAAGCTTGCGCGACCTGATCCCAGATGAAGGGTACTTCTTTTTTCAATAGACGAGTATAACCTTTAGCAAGTTCGGTGTAATTTGGAATGAACCTCCTCAGAAAGTTTGTTTTCCCTTGGAGTTTCTGAATCTGAAGCAAATTTGAAGGTGGAGAGAAATGAATGATTGCTTGAACCTTACATGGGTCGAGACGAATCATTTCCTTCGAGGCCACAAATCCAAGTAAACGACCAGAACTGACAGAAAACACACATTTGTGTGGATTGAGTCGTATCTTCTAGTGTCGGCAACATAGAAGTATTGCTCTCAAATGATGCAGATGATCGGTCCGCTTTCGCGAATGAGCCGGAAGATCATCGAGATATGGTTGGATGATGTTCTTGATGTCATGGAAGGCATAATTCATTGCCCTCTAAAAGGTTTCCCCTGCGTTCTTTAAACAAAAAGGTAGCTTGCTGTATGCGAATGTGCCCCACGGACAAATAAATGCAGTCTTTGACTGGTCCTGTGGGCAGATATTTATTTGATTATACCCCGAAAATCCATCCATAAATGAAAAGATTTCACATCTGGCGCATTCATCAATTATCTAGTCAATGAAGGGTGTAGGGTAGTTGTCCTTTGGACAAGCTTGATTTACATCCCTATAATTGACACACACTCTAATCGTTCCTTGCTTTTTCATTACAGGAACAATATTCGATACCCAATCGGTTAGAGGAATGGGGTAAATGAAACTAGCATGGAGGACTTTTCCAACTTCCACATTGATAGCAGCGAATTTCTTGGGGTGCACTTGCCGGAGCCATTGTCATACTAGTTTGACTTCTTGCTACATCTTAATTTCGTGTTCAATGATACTCGAGTCGATGCCTGGCATTTCTTCATATGACCATGCAAAGACATCTCTGAACTCGCGGAAGAGAGCGTAATATATTTCCAGTTCTGAAGGAGAACAAGATTTTCCGACATGAATATTCTCTACAACATCTGTTTTGGTCGAGATATTCATGGCGATAGTCTCTTCAATATTAGACAGGTTTCTCTCGGAATCCCCTGTATTTACAATATTTGATAGAAAATCAAAAACTGAGGGATAATCAAGGTCACTGGAAGTATCTTGCTTACAATCCGGAAGATGGGAGCGATGGTGGTAATATTCCCATGGTGCCCCGTCAATCATCATTTATTGAACAATTCCTTTGTCTGTAGAATGTACATGTGACCAAGGATCTGAAGGGGTACCATATTCCTTAGACCTATCTATCCAAACACTTGAGGAGCGTTGATTTGGGTTCGCCTCCCATGCTGAAAACATTGATTGCTACAATATTTCTATTGGGCTTGGAGGTAAAACCTCACGATGATGCATGTTAACATCGTGATTGGGTATCTTCTGAATGGAAGACACCATATTATAGGTTCCCACTGTGGCCACTTCCGCCAGATCGTTTGGAGGCGGTAGTGAAAAAGTACCCATCAATGTCGGGTCTTTTAGTAGGCCTACTCCGATATTTTGAAGCGACTGAGAGCTCCCGTGGATCATCGAAATGCTTCCCGTAACTTGTGAACTGTTGGGGAGGAATGTTTGTTGGTCGATTATTGTAATTCTGCCTTGGAAGGGAAATGAAATCTTTCTGAAGTATGTCGATACAACAATGGCCATAGCATATATCCAGGGCCTTCCCAGTAGGATGTTGTAATCGAGGTTTCCATTGATAACTTCAACATCAATTTCTACTGTCTTACCCCCCAGTTCGACTTGCAAGTTACTTAAAATCCTGAATGGAGTGTATGTTCATCCATCAAATGCTTTCAACATCATTGAAGATCGCGACAAGGGTGGTGAGCCCAAAGTTTCCAACAACTCATCGACATAATACATGTAGATGCTCCCTCATCAATAATCGTTCGATGGACAGTTTTGTTGAGGGCTTTCACTTGAATAAGGAAAGCAAGTTGAGCTGGTAACTGAGGGTCATTACCTTTATGATTAAAGGCCACAATATTGGAATCCGCTGGGTCAATCCCACCTATTGTTGATAATAGAGCTTGCTTTTGGGAGTGGCAATTTTGCAATACCTCAAGTGTAGACATAGCGGACGGCGATTGGGCCAGGTCCTCTACTATATTATAATTCTGTGTTACTCTAGCATGAGGATTAAATGTCGATTTTTGTACTACTCCCTTTGGCGGCTTTATCATTAGCTCATGAATGATGGGTGGCACAACTTCGGTCGAAGTTGTTGTCGAACTACTAGGTTGATCAGCAGCCTTGTTGTTCGACAGCTATGGATTCCCGTAATCTTTATTCCTTGTCGATATCAAAGCATCATTTTTCCATTTTTAGATGGACAACATAAGCACTTGGGATGGGGAAGCATTGTCACTAGCAACCAGATTAGTTCCTGGGTTTGGAAATGGATCAGTCAATACTGCTGAGGTTTTTGAACTCTTAAAGAGTTTCTTAACTTCAGCTTTATGTGGACAATCTCTCGACCAATGACCCTCATCACATATCAGACACCTCGTAGGAGGCTTCATTTGCACAAGAGGGTTTGCAGAAGATTTTTAAGGAGATTTCCCCTCCTGATTCTTCTTTTTCCCTTTCTTTTTCTTCTTGCCTCCGAGGCGAGAAGTTCTTCATTTGCATTTTGATCAGAAATCTTACGGGCTTTATTAGATGTAGCCTTTGTCGATTTCTTTCTTTTCGTACCTATCATGCCATCACTGGCATGAGAGTCCTTGTTTGATTTAGGAGGAGGAGGAACGAAAAATTCTGGTCTAGGAGCATCAGGGATTTTGTCATAGAGCGTGCCAGACTGAGTATAGATCAATTCTAGATATTGCGCATGAGCAATGACTTGCTCTTCAGTGACAACTCCTCCCTTTGCCACATCTTCTAATATAGAAGGTAACAATGACTTATAAACCATTCAGCTAACAGTTGATTAGGAACATATGTTTTTACCATTCTACGATGACGTCACAACTCATGAATATGATAAGATATGTGGGTGGCTATCATTTGTTTGAAATTGGTAAGAAGCTCTGTTCCTATTTCATACCTTATGGGTAATTGAAAATGGGTTAAAAAGGTTGTGGCAAGGGTGCTGAAGTTATCAAATGCAGCTCGAAATTCAATGTACCATTTTGCTGCCGGACCAGTTAACGTTCGCTAAAAAAGGCGAAGCCTAATGGAATCATCATTGAGAGTGTTGGATGAACACCACAGATGAAAGGTCATCACATGATTCGAAGGGTCTTCACCCGGATTTCCATTGAATTTAGGAATATCTAACGGAAGTTTGTGAGGAATCTTTGGCCACCAAGGGGCATAAGTAATTGGATCGTTTGTTAGCCGATTTAAATCTGGTAACTCTAAAGTCGCCACGAAGGGCAACTGTTGATTCAGGTTCGGCGAAGCATACCCAGGATAAGATGGGATCGCCTAAGCAGTGGGTCTTTGCATACCAGCATAGTGCATTTGATGCTAATAACTTTGGTAAGGTTAATGGGCATAACCATTATGAAATGGTCGATGTTGACTGTTTTGAATATACGGCTGCCCATTACTTGCAAAGATTTGTTGCTCAGATCCTTGGTAAACTTGTTGGAATCACAGTTTTTGATATTGCACCAGCCATGGTTGTGCAACCATTTGTTGTTGTCCAATACTGGCTATTTGACCAATGTGAGGGGTAATAGTACCCGTTTGAACCTGGGTCGCTCCAGTTAGGGAGCCACTAATCAGTGATTGTGGCTATGTTGTGGAGACATGAGGCTGTTGTATTGTAACCTAAGAAACTTGAGGTTGGCATACAATAGGCAACGCTTGTACTTGCGACACTGTCACAATTGCCGGTGTAGTGGGGATATTCGACATAGGTAGGCTTTGTTGCATTGAGTATACAACTCTTGGTTGTTGAGGCAGTATTGGCACCCAACAGCTGTATGTAATTCCAGCATGACCCGAATTCAGCTGCGAACTCCCATATGGTTTTTCTCTCGAAGGAAACAATAAAAGGGTATACTGCCCCCCATATGGTGGTAATCCAATGCTCAAAGGAACGATTGGCCTTTGGGGACATGACTGCCCAAATTGATACTGTTGTGAAGGATCAATTTGTTAAGACTCAACATAAGAGATTCCAGATATTATTCCAGACAAACAAATGGGAACAGACCATACTGTCGAAACAGTCCTTGGATGGACTCCATATAGCAATTGAGAGCTAGTTGGAACAAACAGGAGGTTCTGCTGTTGCTGCATCAGATGACATAGTCTTAGATGTCAACGGTTGTTAAAACATATCTATTCCATCCAAGAGATTTCCTAGTGATTCTACAGGAACTTGCGATGAAGGAAGACTAACTTCTGTAGAAGGATATAAGGTGATCCCAGCTCTAACATGCAATGAAGTACCGGATGAAGGATCCTCCACAATCTCTTCTATAGAAATCAAACCAGGTGGGAGAGGTAGACTGTCAGGTCTGTAAAATATTTCTGGTGCCAAAGAAGGTATAGATTCTGCAGCAATAGATGTTTGGGGAATAACATCTTCCAATTCAACTGTAGATGGAGCCGGTTCAGGACTAGAAGTGTTTACCGTTACACTAGGATCAGTTCTAATGTCCTCTTGTGGCTGCGGAATTTCTTCTATAGAGGCAGGGATACTAGAAATGGTTGGAGTAACTAGATTTTCTGAGGATGTCGGAACACTTGTTCCAACCAAACTAGGGGACTTTGATCGGTTAAACGAGTTCGCTTTGTTCGGAATAGTTTCATTTACGGAGTTAAAGACGGTTGACTCATTATCTCCGCGAACGACGGGGTTTCGATTGAATTTATTCCACGATTGTGGATTACCTGATCAACTGAAAATAAAGGGAAAAAATGATTATGAATTTAATGAATTTTAGATGCTTTGACACAACTTGATTTTTCAATTTTTAAGAGTCGGGAAAAAACTAAATATGACTCTAGTTTCCTTCGATTTTTAATGAGCCTGAAGTGACAAGTGCTCAGATGGACCTTTTCCTTTAAGGAGTCTAAAAAGGAACGAAAGAGATTGCTCTGGAAATCTAGACAGAGGGATTACTAAACCAATCGCAAAACTGCAGAATACTTTTTACGGTATGGGAGTCAATCTTCCTGAATGTTGTGTTCAATGCATTGCGATCGATAGGGTGGTAGACACGACTTCCTAAGGATAAAGGATATAGCCTATTATGGTCTCCCAATATATACTCGACAGTATGTAGGAGCACAAGTTCGTAATGGCACTTGCCGTCTCATAGAGGAGGAATCACCCAACCAACAATGAAAGCGATAGTTACCAGGCTTTACGACATCGGAATACATCTCTAGCCGAGACTTCTAAATGTTCTGCGTTAGGTTCCAAATTGTTTTTATGTTCATTGAATTTATTTTACAGTTGATCTTTCTTAAGAAGTTTTCCTTTCAGGTTCACTGCGTGATGTAGATATACAATTCCTAAAATGCAATCGAAGATGATAAACAATCGTTTAATCTTATTTTTGCAATGAAAATCCTAGCTACTAAGGAAAGCGAAGCAGAATTCTTTCAACAAAGAGCAGAGATCACACACTAGATGCACTTTCCTAAATCAAAATCTACAAGCAGTCTAAATGCAAATGCACGTGAAAGTATTTGTTTTTCGCTTTCTTAATGTGGGAATGACAAAAGGAATGCTAAGTACAAATTTGAATCGTTTCAAGCAACAATACTAACGATTCTCTTTTCAAAAACGAAAGGAAGATAATGACGACACTTTGCAATTTTGAATTGAAAACTGCTTTCGACACTTAAAAAACTATTGATTCAAATCAAATACAAGAGTAACAGTATAATCGACCATCAAGAACAGTAGGATTCTTCTCTTTGACTGAAAACGACACGACCTGTAACATAGGGAAAGTGTGATGCATCTCACCTACTGCACACGGGAGGTGTGATGCATCCAGATTCCCAAGAGGAGAAGGTGCGATGGTCCAGGGACAAGACTTCAACTGGGTTCTTGGTCATAGTTTGCAGCTCAGTTTAGGGATTTAAGCCGAGAAAATGATAGCCAACAAATGCAAATCACAGGGGCTGATCTAATGAGGCTACTGGAGCCACCACCAGGGCAATTAGGATTTTTGCGAAAAAATTGTTCAGTTTATAAACAAAACCCAGAGATAGACTGAAATAGCATTGATCTACTTTGCACTTGTATAGCAAATGCAGTTCGAAGGCTAGCTGGCTTGACTTCAGGCTCCGTATGTAAGTTTATAAAGCAAACAAATATAGAGAAGCAAATAAGCTATTCGCTCCCTAGTGGAGTCGCCATTTTGTTATCGGGAAATCTAGTGTATATGCAGAGCTGCTAGTCCCACTAAGACGGGTAGCTATCTTAGAAACACACAGATTAAAGTTACTTTCGTTTTCCTTTACAAGAAGTAGATAGGAGAGGAGCAAAGAATACCAACCTCGATCTTTCGCTTGATTCTCTGCTTGTTCCTTCTCCCCTTTGACAGATCTTTGGTGCTTCTTCCTTGACCTCAATGCTTCGAAAAGTATCTGTAAAGTTAAAGCAAAATAATACCTTCAAAGTGAAGAGATCTACAATCATAAACAATATAGGACCAGATATATGTTGACCACACAAATGCATATATCATAAAACATACAAGAATATGGAGGAAAACTCGAATACCTTTATTGATATAAAGATTAGAAGAGAGGATTACAACCCATTGATCTGACCCAGTGTCATCCTCCCAGCATGAAAGCCCTTCTTCACCTCATGAAAATCTTAGATCACCCAACACTATGATATTCCACCAGGAAACTAGCAACACTTCCTTACAAGATACAAGATTCCAGCCTCTGTATCTCTGGGATGATGGATCCATATATAGATGATTGTAAGAGGGTGAGTCAAATTCTGGGATTTTGATTAGTGTCCTCTCTCTGATAGTTCTTAATTCCACTTGGAGATTGATGATCTCTTACTCATCCCTAGGCGAATTCAGAGAGGCAAGTGTCATAGGAGAAGTTTCTGGAAGATTCCATGATTATCCAGCTTGTAAATTGTCTCTCCCATTTGTCTACTCTTGCCGATCACACCTTGTAGAAGTGCTTTCTAGTATGCATCACCCTTTTTACACTGAGCTAGTGAGATGCATCGCACCCTCTACACTGAGCAGTTTGTATGGTCCAGTTTTGGCTATTTCTAAGCAGCTTTCTATGGAGAACTTCTGGGATATATGTAATCAGCTGAACTTGTTCCTTTAGGGCATGAAACAACACTTTTAGGGACTCAGAAGCCCTTGGTTTATGGACATATGTGATTAGGGTTGCAATGCCCAAATATGTCTATAATAGTTCCTTATCCATGAAGACCTGTTGATGACTCTCACCAACTTCAGACAATGGGTGGGCTCAGGAGGCATATCTGATCACTCTCCAATATATTTGGAATTGGTAGGATCCACAACCAAACTATGAGCCCCTTACAAGTTAAACTCGACCTAGCTAAAGGACCTAGACTACCTCAATATGGTCACGAATTATTGGAAATCCCATCCCCTTACAATTGAGAGGTGGAAGGATGTTGGTTTTTTCAATAAATTGTACCATCTCAAGCGATGCTCGATTTATTGGACCAAAAAGAAGAAAGCCAGGGAGGACCTTGTCATATCTAATTTAGAATCCCAGAGTTGGAAGCCCTATTGAGTCAAAAGTGCAGCTAGTAGAGTTGGCAGCCCAGAGATCTAAGATCTTACTGGCCCAGGAAGAAACTTGGCGACTTAGAAGTAGGGCCATATAGTTACAAGTGGGGGATGACAACACTAAATTCTTCCACAAATTTGAAAATGGAAGAAAAACCAACAATACGATATGGCAACTTCCCTCGGATCAGGGACCGCTGGCAAACACTCATGCACTACTTTAACAGCTAGGCATCTCTCACTTCAAATAGTTATTCAAAGCCACTCCAGATGCTACTCCGCCTGATATTATCTGTATTTCTGGACACTTCCTCAAATTTGTAGATCCTGAGAGAATGGAGGACCTCAATAAACCTATCTCCTTGGGGGAATTGGATAGCACCTTGAAATGGTTCTAGAGAGATAGAAACTCAGGTCCAGATAGTTGGCCGGTGGAGTTCTACCTTATCTTTTTTGACATTCTTGGACCCGGCCTTCTAGCAGTTGTGGAAGAAAGCCGCGCCCAGGGTAGACTACATGATCCCATAAATTCCACGTTCACAACCCTTATCCCCAAATTGGACTGTCCTCTATCCTTTAATGACTTCTGTCCTATATCCCTCTATAATTGCCTTTGTAAAATCATTGCCAAGATCATAGCTAATTGTATCAAACCTATTCTATCGGAGCATATCTCCTTGGAACAGTTTACCTTTTTACAAAACCGGCAAATTCGTGAGGCCATAGGCATGGCACAAGAGGTCCCCCACTCCATCAAGACAAAGAACCTTCAAGGAATGATGCTCAAAATTTATCTCTCAAAGGCTTTTGATAGGGTCAGTTGGCTATATCTCCGGATGTTACTCACCCACTTGGGGTTCCCTCAAGTTTTCATCAAATGGATCATGTGTTGTATTACTTCAGTCTCCTTTGCTATATTAATCATTGGTTCAACCTCCCACACCTTCTGGGCTGAGAGGGGACTCAGACAAGGATGTCCCCTTTCCTCCCTTCTCTTCCTCTTGGTTATGGAAGGCCTTAGCAGAAGGATTTCCTCAGAGAAGAATGAAGGGAATCTCAAGGGACTAAGGATAACATACTAGTGCTCACTGTATCACCTCCTCTTTGTTGATGACATCCTCATTTTTTGGATGGAGGCATACAAGACATAATTACCTTCTTAGGGATACTAAGGCTTTTCAGCTCAACCACTAGGATGGAGCTTAACCAGGGTAAATCCACCATTACCCTGTCAAGATGTACTCAACAGGAATCCAATCTTGCTCTCCAAAACTTCCCCTTTCAAATTTAGGCCCTCAAGGATGGGTTGAAGTACCTGGGATTTAAGATAAAATTGAATGGATACAAAATAAAAGATTGGACTTGGTTGATCACAAGGATAGAAAGAAGACTAAATCTATGGAGCCATAGGTTACTATCCAAGGCAAGAAGATTGGTGCTTATTAAACTTGTCCTTGAAGCCACACCGGTTTATTGAATGTCCCTGGCCTGGATTCCATAAGGAATTATACAAAGGATTCAAAGAATTGCTACAACTTCTTATGGAAAGGAAATAAATAGGGGAAGCTATATGTTTGGGTCAAATGGAGTAGCATAGCTATCCCCAAAAAGTGGGGTGGGTGGGGATTAAAAAATTTACCTGCCTTCGCCCAGGCTCTAGCAGTGAATCTGGGCTGGTTACTCCTAAAACAAAGAAGCTTGTGGGCTGAAGTGATCACCTACAAATAAATCTGGTCGACACCACTATTGGATTGGTTATGACTACCAACTTGGAACAAAAAGAGCATCTTGGTCATCTGGAGGGCAGTGTTGAATACCCTCTACACTATCAGAAAGGGACTCACTTGGAGGATTGGCAACAGAGAGGATGCTCGTATAGGAACATATCCATGGATTGGATGTGGGAACTCATATCTACTACCATAAGCACTGATAGACAATCTGAAACAAAAAGATATCTACTCTATAGCTCATATAGGATACCCCCAAAACACTACAGTATATTAGCAAGCCTGGTTATCAGGGATAACCCTAGACATCCCTGATAGATGGAACTTGGAGTGGGGGACATATTTGAGAGCCTTAACGGAATCACATGTTATATTAAGGGATGAGCCGGATGAATTGCTATGGGGACTAGCACAGAATGGGAAATATTCCCCAAAGGAGGGCTACATAACAATTCATCCAAGACACAAACCCAAAGCTTTAAAGAACTGGTGGCAGAACATCTGGAAGCTTCAAGGCCCTCCTCATACCCAATTACTAATGTGGAACATTATTGAGGACAAAATCCCGGCTGGAACTAATCTTTGGAAGTGAGCTTTCCCTGGACCAACTTGGTGTGTCCTCTGTAAAAATGAGGAGTAATCTACCAATCATCTCTTCCTCTCTTGTCTAACAACTCAGAATGTCTGGGCATAGGTCCTACGGATCCTTAAGATTGACATACTTGGTCATGGGAGGATATGAGTATGGCCTGGAATAACTGGTGAAACAATGCTTCGACCCTGAAATCGAAGAACCTGCCATTGATCGTGTCGTGGTACCTCTGGATATGCAGGAACAACAATATCTTTCAAGGAAAACAAATTAACTATGCTTTGATCATCCCAAAGATATGTATGATTTTTTTGGAGATCCCAGAGAAGTCACAAATTACCTATACAAGGCACATTGCCCCTGAAGCCATTGATAGAAGGATACCTTGGGCATATTTCAATGGCACAGCCCAAGATCAGGGGTGCAGTGGAGGCATCACCTTTCACACATCCGAATCACATTCTTACCATATCAGTCTAGGGCTGGGAAATGGCACTAACAATTTTGCGAAACTTATGACCCTTTGCCATCTATTACACTTTGCTACATCCAGAAACTGCAGACACTTACAAATATTTGGGGACTCTAAGATGTTCATAGACTGGTTCAACTGCACTTCTACATGCCATGCTTTCTCACTCAGAACAATTTTGGATTATGTCTTATTTATAAAATCACAATTTGATTTTGTTTCTTGCACTCATATATACAGGGAACATAATGCAGTCGTGGATAGGTTATCGAAAGAGGCAATGAATCATCCTCGAGGAGAATGGTTGATCAGAGAGAACAATCAGGTACAGGTTTATTAGTACTACCATAAACTGTATATAGACCAAGTTTTGCAAAGGGCAGACAAGCCCTAGTTACAACACTTTTTTGTTATATATTTATGCATAACTTTATGGATATGTAAATATTTATGTAATGAACTTCTACCAGTACACCTGAGCAAGAGATTTTTCGTAAATTTTGATTCAGTTTCTGCAAACATTTTATTGCTGACCATGGTCATCTTGCTGCATATGCCAAGGGCATTTACAACATGCAATTTTCTTGATAATTGAAATTACGATTTTTCTTTAAGGGAAAAAAAAAACCAAAACATAAATAAACTTCAGCAGCTAACTATCATTCTAATCTAAGAATACAGATACAAAAAGAGGAACTTTTGTCGCTAGAGTTAGGCCTTAACTGTTGGGTTGTGTTATATTCTTTCCATGACTAACCAACGTAGTTAACCAAGGGGTTAGAAGGGGGGTGGAGCCCCCCCTTGGATGTGTCGATTGCGTAGCTGGGGGAGTCACAGGGGGTTTGAGCAGTGCAGCTAACCCCACTCTATGGGGTCTGGAGCAGTGCTGTTTTGGGAAGTTCTAGTGTCTATAGATAAACGCTTAAAACCGTAGACTAGTAGCTAAGTCTAGAACAATAGTGCAAATCATTCTCTACTTTTCTATGACTAATAGATTAAATAAGAGGTAAAATAGCCTACCTAAAACTTTCGCTTACTCCTTATCTCCCTTGACCAATTTTGTCGCTCCTTTCCATACTTAATCTGCTTGAAGTGTACCTGCACACAGACAAAAGACAAAAACTGATCAAAGCATATGATAATGATCTATTGATTAAACATAACATGGAATCAAGTACATAGTACACATATGAAAGCATAAATGAATAACACAAGCATATGGAAAAATCTTTGAACACTTTATTAGTAAAAGGAAGAGTTACAACCCAATTTGCTTGATTCAGCATCACTCCTCCAGTTCAATCCCATCCTCTCCTCATAACAATTAAGACATTTTGACATCATTACAATACTTGAAATCAACTCAAGTCTCATACTGACAACATCTCCTTATAATTCAATGATTTCCAGCCCCTGATCACTTAGATGAGTGGTCCTTTTATAGGTGAATGAAGGAAGTTATGCCATAAATGGTGATAATGAATTCCCTCCCAAACTTAGGATTTAGTTCCATGGAGGAAGGGATAAATGGATTGATGTTCCTTAACTCCCTCCCTCTTCCAATTTCAATCCCAAAGGAGTGGATAGCCTTAGGAAACTTCTAGAGGCATCCAATGGGTAATAATATTCCCAAACCAATTTTTCTCAAATTCACCCAACGCAAGCCAAAGAGGGCTCAAGTTCGCTGCATAGCACCCTAGTAGTGTATGGACTGCTCTACAACCCACCCTAATGAAGGCCTGCTTGCATTTATCTTTTTAGAGGCATTTTTTGGATGATTTCAGTCATGGAACTTCTTGGGAAGCTAGGCATTCTGATGGTTGACTTCTTTAGGGCCTGTAACAACTAAATAGGGTTGATGGGCCCTAATAATACCGATCTGTAAGTTGCGGTTGATGTGCCCAAATGGATTTGTAACAGTTTCCCCCTAAAGCATGAAGTCGTAAATATGTATGTTGAGTGAAATGCTTTATCATGTGGAGAGGAGGTTTCGAAGCAGAAGGTGACCTACATCAATTACAATACATATGTCATGATAATTTGTTTTTTTCTCATGAACTTGCTGAGGGAAGGCATATCCATGCTTAGCTTATAAACTTTCATTACATGTACAAATATAGTCATCCACAGATATGGACCTGTGAATGGATGACCATGAATGTAAGGCCATTGTACATTTGATTTAGTACTCCTGAAAATATCGCAGCCTGGATGGATGAAACTAGATCTAGGGTCTTCAATCCCGTTCAATCTTTCACTCAAGTACAAATCTAACCATGTGAATAGATGATCTGAAGTTGAACATGGGAAGACATTGTCTGATTACTAGCCAATGATGTAAGCCATTAACAAACGCGAGAGGAATCACCAATAATAATAATGATCCTCAAGGTACTACAGTACATTTTGCATGGTGTGAATAAATGATTTGATGTCGAACACCATCCAAAGTCTTTCGGTCGAAGGCCAGTGATGTCAACCTATTGCTGAAAGCGAGAAACCTGCCATTGATGTATGCAAGCCTCAAGGTACTGAAGGGATGTTTCTAAGTCAACTTCTTGGATGATGTGATGATCTCGACAAGAAGCAACTCATTGCAGGAGGGCCTTGATGTGTCCCACATCAATGGCACGAAATGAGGTAAATGATTTTGGAGATGAAAAATCGACTGTCGACAGAAGGTTCAGGAATGGAGGTCATGAAAATGAAGGTTTACGGTATTGCAAAGGATGAAGTTTGAACTGAATTACTTCTCTTGAAAATGTTGGCGACACTAAGATTAATTGGTAGCATTGACCCAAAACAAACTAATGGGTCATATGATAGACCAACAATGTGGTAACCATCAAGCTAAATGACCCAACCCACATAGTCATGGCGATGAGGTGAAAGTGTCATGTTCAAGAGTGACTTGCTACCATAAAGTGTTTTCCCCTTTTTCCAATTTTCCCCAGTCATTGCTAACAAGTACCTCTTTATTTTTTATCAAACTTGAGGAGGATAACATATGCTTGTTCTATAATTCCACCCTTCGAGTGAATCCATCACTATTTGATGCTTTAACGAGTCTAGCAAAGGTGAAACTCGGTCTTGTCTAGATGGACAAGTTTGTCGCTATTTGATGTTTTAACGAGTTTAACA
This sequence comes from Pinus taeda, assembly GCA_000404065.3. Taxonomy (NCBI): domain Eukaryota; kingdom Viridiplantae; phylum Streptophyta; class Pinopsida; order Pinales; family Pinaceae; genus Pinus; species Pinus taeda. Next base: position 32,976 of record APFE031205216.1, read on the forward strand.
ACAAATATAACTTGGTACTTTCATGTTTAGAGAGTTTGAAAAGGGACGAAAAGGAAACTCCAAAAGTTCTTTTTCATAGATTAATCTCTCAAGTTCAAAAAAGCATAAAATAATACAAGAGAGATATCATTTCCAATCCGTTAATGAGCTGGAAAGGACAAGCACTCGACAATATTTTCATGTTTAGAGAGTCTGAAAAGAGCTTAAAGAGGACTCCATTTTGAGGAACGAGTGGTGTCTAGAGTAGCAATTGGTTCCAGTGATGTTGGAACTTCTCAAAACATGTTGATTTATGTGAAGAGGCTGGCTAATAAGACCACTCATTGCAACTGTTCATCAAAAAATGGTAAAACAACCAAGTGAAGACGTATGATCGGTGAAAGGGATGGTGGCGGTGGGATGAAAACAACCAAGGATCATCTGACAGAAAAGGCTGGATGGAAATCATGAGGGTTAACATGGAAATGGGTTCATTTTTAGACAAGCTTGAACCATAGGGAACTATGCTTGGATTCAATTTCATTTTTACACAAGCTTAAAACGAAAAACTATGCTTGAGATTGGTCCCCAACATGATAAAAGGGAGAGTCTCCTGTAACCAAATGGAAGTCACTGTGGTTAAGTAAGATGGTTATCCAACACCTTTTTGGCTTCGTCTAGATAGGGACAAAGGTGAATGGGGTGATTCCCTTCACATAACCTACAAGGAAACTTAACTTTACCACTAGGTGCATGCCCCCCAAGCTTCATTGCATTCACCTAAGTAGACTACTTATGGCTACTAGGTGGATGGAATGAAGGTTCATTTACGAGATCAAGTGAAAGACTCGACTGGGATTTTACGAGATCTAATCAAAGACTCGACCTGGAACTTTTCTCTAGGGGTCCTTGTTTCATTTTTTAATGACCTTGACATAAGACAAGGAACTTTGCTCATACGCTTAGTTTCATTTTTTAACAAGGTTGACACAAGACCAGGAACTGTCCTCATAGTCTCTTGTTTCATTTTTTAAGGAGGTCGACACAAGACTAGGAAATGTCCTTGTGGACTTTTCAATCACAATTGATAAGAGGTCTTGAAGGAGAGATCTGGTTCTAATGCCCCTAGTACATGATGTACAACATCATTGAATTGATCGTCAATTAATGTAGGTATGGAACAGGTGGCCACATACTTAACCTGTTGTGGGGATGATACCATTGGTACAAAAGGACCAATTAGTGGAAGATGGTTGACTAGGAGCCATATTTGGACCAGGAAATGAAAGTTGGTCAACAGTAACAATTCTTCCTTCATGCAGGAAACAAATCACTTGAAAGAGTGTTGAAACAATAGCTCCCATTTCATAAACATAGTCATCCCCAGGAAGTAAATTATAATCTAAAGGGCCTGGGACTACCATCACGTTTAGATAAATGATTTTTCCTCCCAAAGTAATGGGTAACCGAGGGAGGATCGCTAATGGTTGAGTGGTTCCTCTATTAAAAGACAACAGATTCTGGGTAACTGGCACAAGCGATGGCGAACCAAGCACTTACCAAGCAGCTGAGGAAAGGATGCTCACTAATGCACCTTCATCTATAATAGTGCCAGATACAATCATATTACAAACTTGTACTATGATCTGGAAAGGCACATAAGAAGGAAGACAAAATCTTGCTAGTCGATTCCAATCAAAGGAAGTGACCATACTACTTGGAGGGGGTACCATAAGAACGAGAGAATTAACCCCTTGAGTTACGAGAAGTGGAGGATTTGCCTCCTGTCTTGATGGAACTGGAGGATTTCCCACAAGCTTATTAGAATCTGAAGAAACAAAAAGAACTTGAGTGGTATCATGTTCACTCTCTTCAGGAAAGGTATGATTTTATGAAGATGAAATCCGGTCAACTGTTACCTCGACCTGTTGATTTGGGTCAGGTATAGACTCATAGGATTCACTTTCAGAGAAAGTGGTTTCGACCGACGGTTGATTTCAGTCAGTTAATTCATTAACCACTGAAGGATTTAGGGAGAGTTTCCTGTAACCAGATGGAAGACGCTACAGTGAAGCAGGACGGTTATCCAACACTTTTTTGGCTTCATCCAGATAGGGACAAAGGTGAATGGGGTGATTCCCTTCACATAACCTACATGGAAACTTAACTTTTCCCTTCTTTCCATGAACTTTACTACTACTAGTTGACAATGTGTCACCAACATGATCTCCAGAAGTTGATGACACAAGATGATGTGAATGGGAAGACCATTCTTCTAAGATCTGAGGAATATCAGGACAATTTCGAAGAAGATGGCCTCCCGCACAAAGTTTGCATGGATATCAAACTTTGTCAGGCTTGATGGATGGTTTCTCATCAAATGTTGCATTCAAAGCAATGGTTGCTTGGTTGCCCCTCTATTGAATTTGCTTCTTCTTCTTCTTCTTCCCCACCTAGTTACTAGTACCAATAATTTCACTAGGCGAAGAGGAAAAAGGGGAAGAAGAAACGATTGAGGAAGAAGGCAAAGGGTCAACCTTAGAATCAAATAAAGGTTGATTTTGTCCAGTTGGAGGTGTACTCTATTGCGGAGAAATCAGGACATTTTGAACCAAGGAGGTTGAAAACAACCATACTGGTAAGCCAATGGTAAGTCCTGGTAGGGCTAATGTAGCCATATATGGAGCACCAATATTTCCAAAAGGAGGAAAAGGACTAGGATTCCCATCAAAAGGAATTCCTTGATTGGTGGACTCCAGATTTGTTGCCATATGTTTCAACCTAAGATCAACTAAGGAGTGAATGTGGAGGATTATCCGCAATCAATTAATTTTACTTTAATAAAAGCAACATAAAAAACCAAAAGAGGGATAATCTAGGCAAAAGGTTTACCAAGCAACTGAGAATTGCAGAATACCTCCTGGCGAACGAAGAAGTACAGGCACGCAATCTCCCCGAATGTTGTGTTTGGTGTATCACAGTGTACAAGGTGGTCAACTTGCTTACCTAAGGATGGATATCAACCTAGTTTTGTTCTCCCATATATACCTGAAAGTATGTGGAGGTTTAGTCCATATAAGCGTTGTCTAATGCAAAACTACACAGTGAGAGCATTCCCATATAATTTACGTACTGTAACACTACCCTATATACCTGAAGGTATGTGGATGAGCTATGATATACTCACGTACGTGGAATGAGGTATCACAGTCAAGATGTATTGGAAACAAGTTAGCGACAACTGCTTTATTTTAGGACGCCAGAACACGTCTCTAGCCTAGACCTCTAAATGTTTTTTCGTTAAATGACAGTGCTCCATTAGGTGATAAATTTTAAGTTGATGTTCTTTAGAATTTTCCTTTCAAGGTTCACAATGTGATGTATGTTTGCAATTCCTAAAATGCAACTAATATGATAAACAAACTTTTGATTTGGTTTGAATGATGAAAACCTTAGCTAGTAAGGGATAGAGAAATCATATCTTTGACAAAAAGCAAAGAGCACAACCTAAATGCAAATCCCCTACACTATTCCTATCAACACACACAAAAATTTTTAATGCAACATGCATGTATTTATTTTCAATTTCCCTTAATCTGAATGAACAAAAAGGAAAACTAATGCACAATCGATCAATAAACTCTTTTCATAAAAAATGACGATTTTGCAACAATTTCTTTTCAAGGAAACGAAGACTTTACGACACTGTCGTTTTCAAAGAAATGAGGAATTATTTCACTTTCGTTTTCAAAGAAATGAGGAATTATGACACTTTCAACGAAAATACTAATCATATGCACATATAAATCAATCGATCTTTCATGAATGAAGACTTTACGACAATTCAATTTTTGAAGGAAAAGATGATTTTAGTACACTTTCTTTTGACAAATGTCAATCGACAAAAAAAATAACTTTCGACTATAGATTGAAATTGACAAAGTAAATACATAAGAAACATTTGTCAATCCTAGTCTAAGTAGGGCCAGCTAAGGAGATGAAAAACTATTTTTAGAGACATGACACCCATTGACAATCAACAAACAAGCAATCAAAAGAATTTTGGCTAAAACTTTAATTCCAAGGGTGGTAATATGACCCTAGGAAGATCAATGCAGGCCAAAGAGGGAGTAACTATGCTATAGTCCACTATCTCTAATTGGAGTGTGCATTGCAGCGCATTGTCTCTAAGGCTAGCATGCACTGATTCTTATGAGGCCACTCAAGAGTCATCTAACCTCAATTTTGACCAAAATTCGATGCAAAAGGATGAATTACAACAAGTAAAGTATGTCAAGGTGTCTAAGGAGGTGAATTAGCTACTAGGATGGATAATCGATTCCCCAGCATGGTCATCAATTTGTTTTGGGAAGTTTTAGTGTCTACGGATAAATGCTTAAACCCCTAGACTAGTAGCTAAGTCTAGAACAACAGTGCAAAACATTCTCTCCCTTTTCTATGACCAATAGATTAAATAAGCCTACCTGAAACTTTCGATCACTCCTTATCTCCCTTGATCAATTCTGTCGCTCCTTTCTATACATAATCCGCTTGAAGAGTACCTGCACACAGACATAAGACAAAAATAGATCAAAGCATATGATAATGATCTATTGATTAAACATAACATGGAATCAAGTACATAGTACACATATGAAAGTATCAATGAATAACACAAGCATATGGAAGAAGCTTTCAATACTTTATTAGTAAAAGGAAGAATTATAACCCATTTTGCTTGATTTAGCATCACTCCTCCAGTTCAATCCCATCCTCTCCTCATAACAATCATGACATTTTGACATCATTACAATACTTCAAATCAACTCAAGTCTCATAGTAACTAACAACATCTTCCTATAATTCAATGATTTCCATCCCCTGATCACTTAGATGAGTGGTCTTTTTATAGGTGAATGAAGGAAGTTATGCCATAAATGGTGATAATGAATGCCCTCCAAAACTTAGGATTTAGTTCCATGGAGGAAGGGATAAAGGGATTGTTGTTCCTTAACTCCCTCCCTCATCCAATTTCGATCCCAAAGGAGTGGATAGCCTTAGGAAACTTCTAGAGGCATCCAATGGATAAGAATATTCCCAAACCCAATGCAATTTCTCTCAAATTCGCCTATCGCAGGAAAAAAAGGGCTCAAGTGCACTGCATGGCACCCTGGTAGTGTATGGACTACACTGTAGTCCACCCTAATGAAGGCCTCCCTGCGCAAATATTCTTAGAGGTAGTTTTTAGATGATTTCAGTCATGGAACGTCTTGGGAAGCTAGGCATTCTGATGGTTGACTTCTTTAGGGCATGTAACAAATGAATTAGGGTTTAATGGGCCCTAATAGTACTGATATGTAAGTTGGGGTTGATGGGCCCTAATAGTACTGATATGTGAGTTAGGGTTGATGGGCCCTAATAGTACTAATATGTAAGTTGGGGTTGATGTACCCAAATGGATCTGTAACAAGCACCCTGGAAAATTTTGGTTTTTGACCCTATGATTTTCACACATGGTTTTGGACGCGATGGTTTTCAGTCCATGGTTTTGGATGCGATGGTTTTTACTCCATGGTTTTGGACGCGATGGTTTTCAGTCCATGGCTTTAGACGTGATGGTTTTCGGTCCATGGTTTTGGACGCAATGGTTTTTGGTCCATGGTATTGGATGCTTTGGCATGTATAAATATGTATTGTAACATTGAAAGGAACCTAATGAAAAATCAAGCTGGTAGTCCCAGTTTTGGGATCTAGGGGAAAATCTCTATGTATATGTGTTTTTTGTGTTATGCTCTCGCATTGTTTATTTTTTGTGTTTTGGAATTCGTATGCAAGTAATTTATGTACAAGGTTAAAGCCTACATTTGGCATCAAATCTGTTTTGGCTTCAAGGGGACGCCTTTGTTGTTGAGGGGTTTCACCCGGGCTTGTGGTAAACCCTGTACAGTGGGAGATCTACGAGATCAATTCTAGTTGTGAAAGAAGATTGTGAGTAGTGGAAAGATAGGGATTAAGAAATTTAATGGTCAGAGTTTTGAGATGTGGAAACTCAAGATGGAGTATCTGTTGGTGGATAAAGATCAGTGGATCATAGTAGATCCAGGTACTAAACCAACGGGAGTGTCTGATGAAGAATGGAAGAAGTTGGATTGGAAGGCAAAGAGCACAATACGATTGTGTGTCTCATATTCAGTATTGTTGAATGTATTAGGGGAAGCTACAGCTAAGGCTTTGTGGGACAAGTTAGGGACTTTGTACCAATCTAAGTCTCTAGTGAATAAACTGTTCTTATGGAAAATGCTGTATAACTTGAGGATGAAAGATGGAGACTCGGTGACAAAGCATCTGAATGCGTTTAATACATGTGGTAAGTCAGTTATCGTCTGTTGATATCAAAATTTCAGATGAAGATAAGTGCATTAGTTTGTTGTGTTCTCTACCAGATTTGTGGGATAGTCTAGTTATTGCAATAGGTAGCAATGTAACTGCCTTGGAGTTTGATGAAATTGTCTCATCCTTGTTGATGGAGGAGATGAGATGGAAAAATATGGAGAGCCAGAATGGTGATGCCTTATCTGTACAAGGATGGTCCTAGAATAGAAACAAAAATAAGTCATTGAGTGGGAGATCTAAATCTAGAGGGAGATCTAAATCTCCAGGAAAACCTGTAAAGGTGGTGTGCTAGAAATGTGGAAAGGAATGGCACTACAAAGGGACTGTAAATCTAAATCTCTTGACAAAGGAAAGGGATTTGATGAGGCTCATTATGTAGAGGCGAAAACCACCTCAGATGAAGGTGGGGATGTGTACTTGGCTTCTTCAAGTACACATGTAGATCATGAGGCATGGTTGATTGATTCAGGTGCATCCTTTCACTTCACTCCCCATAGAGAGTGGCTCTGCAAGTATAAGAAACATGATGGTGGTGATGTCTTCTTAGGGGATGATAGGAAGGCTAGAATTTTTGGTCACGGAAAAGTAAAGTTGAAGTTGCAAGGTGGAAGGGTTAGAACGCTTCCGAGTGTCCTACATATTCTTGCATTGGCCAAAAATCTGATTTCTATAAGCAAACTCAACGATGCAGGTGTAAAAACAGTGTTCAAGAAGGATACCTACAAGATGGTTCAGGGAGCATTGGTATTGATGTAGGGATTTCATATTGGAACTCTATACAAGCTGCAAGGTAGCACTGTTGTTGATAAGTGCAACAATTATGTGGTTCCTGAAAGTGGAGCAGAAAATCTAGTGGTCTCTGGAGAGAAGACCATGCTGTGGCATCAAAGACTTGGACATATTGGAGAGAAGGGCCTTCGAATACTTCATGGTAAAGGTATGGTAGAAGGTATGAGTAATAGGTCTCTAGATTTTGATTTCATTGAAAATTGTGTATATGGGAAGCATAATAGGGTGAGTTTCCCCTCTGGTGGTAAGAGGGTGAAACATATATTAGAGCTTGTGCATAGTGATGTGTTTGGACTTGTGAAGGTTCCATCACAGGGTAAGTCTGTGTACTATGTATCATTTATAGATGACTTCTCAAGGAATACATGGATATATTTCCTTAAGAAGAAATCTGATGTCTTTGATAGGTTTACATAATGTAAGGCTCTGGTGGAAAACCAGACAGAAAAGAAGATAAAGGTGCTGAGGACAGACAACGATGGAGAGTTTTGTAGTAAGGAATTTGAAGAATTCTGTAAGAAATGTGGTATAGCACGACAGAAGACTACTCCATATACACCTCAGCAAAATGGATTTGCAAAAAGAATGAACAAGATGTTGATGGAAAGGGCAAGAAGCATGCTTAGTGGTTTCGAGTTAGGACAGGAATTCTGGGCAGAGGCAGTGGAGACAACATGTTACCTAGTCAACAGATCACCTTCATCAGCGTTGGAGGATAAGACTCCACAAGAGGTATGGACTGGTAAGAAACCCTCTCTTTCACATTTGAGGGTATTTTGATGTGATGCATATGTACATGTTCCAAAGGAGAAACGAACCAAGTTGGATAGTGAATTTGAAAAGTGCATCTTTATTGGGTATAAGGATAGTTTAAAGGGTTATAAGCTTTGGAACCCAGTAACAAGGAAGGTTGTGTACAACCGAGATGTGGTGTTCAGAGAGATGAAAGATGTTATTAAACATGAATTCCAACCAAAGGAACCTAAGAAGATAGAGTTTGATCTAAAGGAGGAAGAATCAAACTCTACAACAGAGGAAGAATCAGAAGATGAAGGGCCACAAACTTCGGGTGTGAGAAGATTAGTTCAAGAAAGAAGGTAGCTAGAAAGGTATAGTCCATTTGCTTTTTGTTCAAATTTTCTTTATCTATTACTGATGATGATCCCAGAACTGTGAAGGAAGCAGTAGATTCAGAGGATGGAAAACTCTGGAAAGAGGCCATGGTTGATGAAATGACATGTTTGCAGAAAAATGAGGCTCGGGATCTGGTGGAGTTGCCGGCTGGAAGGAAACCCATTGGCAACAAATGGGTGTTCAAGGAGAAGACAAATGCAGAAGGAAAGGTGGAGAAATACAAAGCTCGGTTGGTAGCAAAATGTTATTCCCAGGTGCTGGGAATTGATTTTGGTGATGTTTTTTCTCCTGTTGCCAAGGTAAATTCTATTAGATTACTTTTATCTATTGATGTTGCTTTTGATTTTGAGGTAGAACAAATGGATGTGAAGACAACATTTCTTCAAGGGGACCTGGAAGAGGAGATCTACATGAAGCAAGCTGAAGGCTTTGCGGTGAAGGGTAAGAAAGAACTAGTATGCAAGTCAAAGAAGTCTCTGTATGGGTTAAAACGGTCACCAAGGAGGTGGTATCAAAAACTTGATACATTTATACAGGGACTTGGCTTCACCAGAAGCAAAGTAGATCATTGTGTGTATTTTATATTAATTGGTGACCGTGTTATTTATCTGGTCTTGTATGTGGATGACATGTTGCTGGTTGGAAATGATAAAGAAATTATTCAAGATTTGAAGATCCATTTGTCCTCCAAATTCGACATGAAAGATCTTGGTGCTACAAACTATATTTTGGGCATGGAAATTAAAAGGGATTGGACAAAGAGGAAGATCTGGTTAAACTAGAGGAAGTATGTTGAGACAATATTGCAGAGGTTTAATATGCATGATAGTAAATCGGTGAAGGTTCTTATTCCTATAGGCATAAAGTTATCTGCTGAACAGTGTCCCAAGACACAAGAAGAGGAAGAGGACATGTCTCGTCTTCCATATGAAAGTGTTGTCAGTAGCCTGATGTATGCGATGGTCTGTACTAGACCAGAAATTGCACAGGCAGTGGGAGTATTGAGCAGGTTTATGTCAAAACCAGGGAAGGAACACTGGACAACAACGAAGTGAGGTTTTAGGTATTTGCATGGCACTAGTGATTATGGTTTGTGCTACCAAGGAAGACCAGGATCAGACAGAGTGTTGGATATTCATGGCTTTGTTGATGCAGACTAGGCTGGAGATCTGGATCAAAGAAGATCTACAAGTGGGTATGTGTTTCACCTATTTGGATGTGCAGTCAGTTGGATGAGTAAGAAACAATCTATAGTGGCACTATCAACTTCAGAGACAAAATATATGGCAGCCACTCATGCAAGGAAGGAAGCAATTTGGTTGCAGAGATTGTGTTCAAATATGGGGTTAGTACAGGGAGCTATAAGGACAGACTATGAAAGCCAAAGTGCAATTTTCTTGGCAAACCCCACTTAATGGGGTTTGGGGTTTGAGGGGTTTTGGACCCTCAGTTAGGTTGGGCGGACCTACCTATGGTTTTGTTCATGATTTTTGCACATGGTTTTGGATGCAATGGTTTTCGGTCCATGGTTTTGGATGTGATGGTTTTTGGTCCATGGTTTTGGATGTGATGGTTTTCGGTCCATGGTATTGGATGCTTCGGCATGTATAAATATGTATTTAACATGAAGAAACTAATGAAAATCAACGATGGTAGTCCCGGTTTTGGGATCCAGGGGAAAATCTGTGTATATGTGTTTTATGTGTTATGCTCTTGCATTGTTTATTTTCTGTGTTTTAGAATTCGTATGCAGGTAATTTCTGTACGGGGTTAAAACCTACACTAACCCAAGAGCTTCAACCCTTTGAATCAACTCAGTGCTGGATCAAGGTATAATTTCTTATTATCATCAAAATGTCAAATACAACATAACGATAACAATCATAATGTTTTGGCTCAAAATGGCCTCTTGGCTACATCAAAAAATCGAATCCTAATGAGTCCCTTGAATATCATATTTATACAAACCTAGAGCTCCCTACAACTCCCTAGAAAATAGGGAGACTTGGCTCCCTAACTTAAGAATGACCCTTTCTTAACTATCATTGGCTTGGCTGCCAATGGACTCGGCTTGCTTGGTTGCTAGTAACTCTGAGTTGATGAGATATGGTGGAGGAATATTCAAATGGTTTGAGGAGTTAAGGAGGGAGACCAATCTCCTAAAATATCTCTTGTTGGTCCAATCAAGTTACTGCACTTAAGTCAACACACAACTGCTCCAATTCCTGCATTTAATACATATTAGGCCACATAACATAGTAACTCACCTTCACCCTTCTCACTAAGAAAAATATAACAAAATATGTAAATAAATGTGAGAAAAGTAAATTTTAATAAGTTGGAGAGTGGCATTGTGACCCATATAGTTTACCTATTGATGAGCCTCATCATCACCCCCCTACTGAAAGTGTTTCTCATCCTCCTAGCAACTTTGTCTATATCCATATCTTTCATAGTTCTTGTGGCCCCTCTGACATCCTAGGTCTCTATTGATGGAGTTTCCTCTTTATGATATAACCCTACATTTTTCTCTATCTATTTCCATTACTTTCTTTCCTATTCTTCCTTTCTACCTTCTAACAGACCCAACAACAAGGGTGGGATGAGTTTAAGTCCAATCCAATTGGTCTTTATTCTCTGCATGGAATTCTTATGCAGGGGAGTCCTTTCCATAGCAATTCTCAACCTCTCAGGGGAGTGGTACTCTCTGGTCCTTAGATTGTGTGGTAGGTTTCTCCTTCTCCTCTGGCATGATTTTTGGCTCTCAGTCCCTAATAACCTTAAAGTGTTATCCAAAATGGGAGATGGCATATTCTTGGGTAGCCATGTATCTTGGTGCAAGTTGAAAATAATTGGAAATAATGTTGTTGTTACTAATAACAACCATGGAATTTATTTGTTCTGCTATGATGTAGAGGGATTGTCTTTCCTCTTTTCTACTATTCTCTTCACTTCCTCAACCCTAGCCTGCTCATGACTCATCCATGATGCAAGGTACATCAACTGCAAGTCCCCCAACTTTGCATTGGGGCCCCACACATTCAAATATATCAAGGCAAAGTTGTGTAGGTAAAATTCATATCTTTTGGCCTTGTCTTCTAGGGTGCTCTTGTCACATAGCTATATGAATTGTCTATAATCTTGGAATGGCATGGTCCCCTGTTGTGCTAAAGTCTTAATTTGAAACTACATCCATTGGTCCTTGAGGTATAGTGCATATGATTTGGATGACATCCTGCACTGAAGTGTCTCCATAGAGAGGCTTGCCATGGTGGCCAATTGGCTCTCTTTTTTCTGCAACTGCCTGCTCGACCATGTGTTTTCTACCTGTAATTGAGATCTCACAATGTGTTCTCTGTCTCTCAACTCACTCAACTCCCTTCCCATCTCTAGGAGTTTTTCTTTCATATGGCCCACATCTTCTACTTTCTTTGACTTAGAAATTTGAATCTAGTGATGTGTCCTTCGTCTTTCTTTCTCAAGCTCAAAGAAGAGTTGGATTGCAAATTTATCTGGCATTACTATGCCTCCCTTAATGAGATTGTAGTAATAACTCATATTTGGTTGTGGGCTAGGCTCCCGCAACTCTGGAAAATATTCCTTATATGTTTTTGGAGACGTTTCCCCCTCCTGCACCTATGGTGTTGCTTCATTTCCTTCTCTCTTCCCCTGATGTCCTTCCTGTAGCCTTTTCTGTGTTTCTTGTAGCATTGAGAGTGTTTCTTGTAGCACTGTTTGAGGATCCTTAGTAGGCTTTTTACTTTCTGTAAGAAGGTCACATGTGCCTTCGTTTTCTTTGTTGATGTTGACCTGGTGATAGGCTTCCTAACATAGGTGGTGGAAGCCTTTGGGGTTGCTTGTTGTGATGTGCCTTCCTCACTCTTCATTCCCAAGGAACCTAGATCCTTAAGCTTGTTTGGTGTCTCTTCAATAATGATGGGAGTTATTATAAGTGTTTGTAGCTTCCCTTGCTTGATCTTGGTGCTTCTTCTTGTTTTAAAATAGAGGGGATTCTGCCTCTCTCTTTTCCTCTTGGACTTGATGGGTGTGCTCAAGGCAACATCTGCCTCCTTTTCAATGGGCTCATGAGACAATCTTGGAATATGTTTCTCAGGTATAGTCTCTGCCTTCTGATTTTGCTTCTTCTTCTTCTTCTTCTACTTCCTCTTCATCACTAGAGTTTGGGGTCCCACCATATTCAGGGGCTTGGGTTTCAAGGACAAAATCTCTTTCCATGTCTCTAAATGTGGACCAGAGAACAAGAATGATCAATTGGATCAAGGCATCCTCCCTTATCAGCTTAATGAGTCCATGATGTGCTAATTGTTGGTGTTTCTCTTCTTGCACCGTCTGGCTCATGTCTATAATTGACTGCAAAAGGATATAAGGCACATTGAGCCTTTGGTTTATGGTTAAATCATCTTTGAACCTCAACTCATGGAGGAGTCTAGATTGGTAGCTATAGATTACACTGAGCTTCCCTTCACAAGAAACGTATTTGAGGATGTGGTAGCTTACCTCATCCCAGGGAGAGGGAAGGCTCTCCCTCCTGACCCCTTTTTGGACTTCAATTGGCTCTTCATCATATAGAAAGAAGTTTTTCTTAGCAAAGGTGTTTCTAGCCTTGTCCTCCCTCCTCCATTTTACCCCTTGAGGAAGTGTGGTTACTCTGTTGATCACCTCAGGGTTGATTGTAAAGGACAACCCTCTCACCATAGTGGTAGCAGTTGTTCTTTCCATGGCAAACTCACGAGCTATATTATCATCATACCCCCTGATCAACTCAAGGAAGCCCAACCAGTGATGCCTCCTAAAGATATCTACCACAGGGGGATGAAGGTGAGTTCTTGATGTATTTGTGGGTTCTCTTCTTTTGAATCCCCCTCCCATTTCTCTTCTCTGGTTATAAAAAAATGTAGGAGGTTTTGTAGGCTAGATTTAGTATGAGTTTCAGGGTGGTTGAGAGCTTAAAATGTTTTTGGTAGGTGACTGAAATTTATACCCTTTTCTAAATCCACACAATTCCCTTAAATTTCCCAAAATTATGTCTAATTCTCTAACCCACTCTAATTACTAGAAGATTGTGGATTCTTTTCCTTTTTTTTTTTTTAGTTATTAAATCATGAACATAGGAGAGATGGGCCACTTAATTTTCACTAAGATGCTTGGGATTATGACAATTGCTGACCAATTTGACCCTAGGTAGCCCCTGCAGACTTCTTGTGGAATTCCAGTGCTTCCTCTAGCTTTCTGACTTTCTCGTAGCTTCTTGTAGCTCTGTTTCCTATAGGTTAGCCAAAACAGGATTCAACTCTCTGATGGCTTCCTAGATGGTACCAGTTTCTTTGATTTCGAAATGAGAAACAAGTGCATGAAAGTTTGGAATTTTATGCTATTTATGGTTGAGGCTTGGAGCATTGTGCTGGTTGGCAGTGGTACGAGATTTCCTAATCATCACCCACTCCCTCATAAATGAATCAACCACATTTTTTACTGATGCCCATTGATTTGAAACTCCAACATGGCATGCTGACTAGGAGTTATCTTTTTGATTATGAGTTAAGGGTGGCCAAGTTAACTCACCACCTCCATCTTAAAAAAAAAATTGTTTTTCAACATTATACATTTTGATCATATCGTACTCGGGGAAGAGTTGGATGAGTGGCCATACCTGTGCCTACCTTTTCTAATCAATGCATGTTGGAGGATTGGCCTGCTATGTTGCTGCTCAGGTAAGTGTTCCTTTTTCACATTCCCATTTATTCCTCCTGCTTATGTAGCTGACTGCCTATTGTTCCATGTGTGTAGGTGATTCGTATATCCTTGTTTTTGCTGTTGTTGTGGAGCTTTGGATAGGATAAATAAGGTATTCAAATATGTTGGTGCTCCCCTTTTCTCTGGTTATGAAGGAGAATGCAGGCTCAGGCTAGTTGCAGTGATGGCACAAGCTACTATAGGAGATTTTGTAGCGGCTACAGGAAACCCTATAGCTGTCTTTTTCTTCCTTACTCATTGTTTTTTTCTTAGAGGGAGGCTGGGTAGTGGTCTAGGGGTTGGAGAATGATGATGAAGGCTTAGATGGAGTGGTGAATGGCTGAGGCAACGGAGGGCATGTCCTCTGAGCCTCCTTTTGTTTCATTTTCCTGTGCATTTTTGAATGACATAGAGCTAGGTATGGATATGATGGCTTGGAACATTGATGATGGGTGAGTTATGATGAGGTGTAGGGTCCCAACTCAACCTAGAATAGGCCTCCATAGTGATTTTCCTATTGGGACCCCTTTCTTGTAGAATTTCAGGACATCCTATAGTGCTACATGATTTTCCGGTAAAAAGCTAGAAAAAGCCAAAAAAAAAAGAATTTTGATGCCTGGAAATGGAGATTAGTGATGGGGATTATATCCTTCAAAAACCTACAAAATCACATAATTTATTAGTGGGCATGTATGAGGTCCCTACCGTTAGTGTCGGTCTTGAGCCCTCCATCGGTGATCAAAAGCTCTTTGCATGTGCGTAGGTAGGTGTCTCATCAGTGTCAGTTTTGCATCCCGTTAGGCATGCCATAAAACTGATGGAGGAGTTGGTCCTTGTTCCCTTCTTGGCTTTGCTGGATCAGATCATATCATTTAAATGAGCTTGTGTTACACTTGTTTTATTTTTGTCTTGAAATCCCAAGTCTTAGGTCTAGGGTTTTGGTCAAAAATCACTGCAAGGTCCTAAGTCAAAGGTCTAATAGTCCCGAGCAAGCCAGAAGGAGGTATGTAAATATGTTCCATTGATATTTTTTTTCATCAGGTACAACTCATTTATACCTTGGTTTTAAAAACCTTGTTTTTAAACCCAAGGTCATGTGAAATTTGCAAAAAATAAGGAAAATTATCAAAATTCTTCAAAATGCTGGCAATAACCCTGGTCTCCTCGCCAAAGTCCATCAGATGGTCAACCTGCAAAAAGAACAGAGTTAAAGCACTCAAAAGATCAAATTCAGGACAAAGTGAACTCAAAACAGTGTTAAAAGTGAATGTCAAAACAAAAACATTAGAAAGTGGGTTTGGTAAGTTAATTTTTTCAAATTGGGCCTATAAAGAGTAAATTTCCCTTTAAACAGCCTCATTATGCATTTGAGAGCTTGCAAAACGAGTGAGAGGTCAAAAGAGGCGATTTGCAGAAAGTTGGAGTCATTCTCAGGGGCGCGACCACTCAGGATCAGTGTGCGACTAGTTGGGTGGGGCGCGACCACTCAGTGACCCCTCTGCAATGCATTTTTCTAAAGGCCGCGACCACTCAGGCAGGGCGCGACCACTCAGAGCAGGGGCGCGACCACTCAAACTGTTTTCTTCAGAATCACTCTAAATCGACCAAATCGCCCTCCTGTGTGCTAAATTGATCGAGGTAGGCACTCAATTCATGAATGATGATAATGGATGGTGAAAATAATGATGTGTGTGATGGTGTTATCATTTAAAATTGCAAGTGAATGGATTAATATGGCTGTTGCTAATGTTTGTAAAATGCTAGGGTTTTGTGACTGTTTCAAGTGTTTATTGTCCCATTGATCCCTTCTTTTTTCCCCTCTTTCATTAATAATCATGTTTGCATCTCTGTCTTATTTCATTTGCACATAAATGTTGCCCTCCCCCCATCCCTAAGCTATAAACCCTACCCCTCTCACAAGCACTCAAAACCCTAATTCCCTCTACCATACACATGCAAAAAACTAAAACAAAAAGAAAAGATACATTGTAAAGACTGAAGAGAGTCATGTAAATTTAATGTGCTGTATATTTAAAAGCATGTACAAACCTCTATATATACTTGACATCCCCTTATACATGAAACACTTTCCCTTCATGTGAAAATGATGAGTATGTACTCCTTAATGTACATGTAACACTTAAAGAACAAAAAGAGCAGAATCTGCCTTATAACACACATGAACTCCTCAGTGAATTTGGTGTATGGTGTCCCTATGTCCCTCTTGATTCATGTATGCCCCTTCCATGCTTATTATCATACATGTTTTGTCCCATATGAGATGTTCTTGGCAAATGATTTCCCAATGTTAAAACGGTTCCTATATGCATGACAATGTGTAAAGTTTCCCTTGAAAAATTCCCTGTTATTATCATATATTCCCATTCCTTGTTAAAGAAGTTCCCTCCCCTAAAATTCCCCTCATGTTTTTTCCCCTTGAAACAGCATAGAGTTCAGTACTTTTGCAGGCAGAGGCAGCAGTCCAATTTGTCCTTCAGTT
>APFE031205216.1:53183-83009 GCA_000404065.3 Pinus taeda
CCCACCTGCAAAAACTGAGCTCAATCCCCGCACCCTGAATTGCACTCCCTCCAATTGCCACCAAAACACCCCAAAAAACCCCCAAATCAACTTTCAAATCAGTTTACTAGCCTAATATCTGTGTTACCTTGATTGGTCATCTCTTCCCATTGAAAATTTAACGAGATTGACCGGAGAGAGCCTTCTCATACCCCATAGGGCTAGCTACGAGGTGAAATGGTTTGATGTTGCCTTGAAGGTTTGCCTTTCTCAGCCTGAGGTGAAATCTCAAGCGCTAACACCTGCCATGGAAGTTTTGGTTGTTTCTTCTCTTTTTTTTGAAAGACACACAGGTCACCCCAAAAGAGTTTTTTAGTCTGTCTACCTTCCCTAGGCACCTCAAAGGAGGTTTTCACCCAGGGATATTTTTCTTTTTCTTTTTTCACTCCTAGGCTACCTTAAGGAGGTTTTCAACCCAAGAGTTGGCCTCAAATGCCTCACAGAGGTTTTCATCTAGGCCCCTTATTGTTTTTTCTTTTTTTATTTCACAAAAATAAAAGGAGACTTCAAGAATTTTGTGACTTGGAAGCTAAGACACTTCCAATCACATTTACCTCCTTAGTAATGGTACTGATGAACTCTTCCCTGTAAATGTTTTTTATAGGCTTTCAATTTGTATCTATTGACAAGTAAGGGAATACCTTCCTCATCAATGGTCTTGATTTGAGCAACCCCATTGTCATGGAACTTCTCTATCAAATATGGGCCCAGCCGCTTGGTCATCAATTTTTATTTGAAGTCCCTGAACCTGGAGTGATATAGCAGAGCCCAATCCCCTTTTTGAAAAACCTTGTCCTTAATGTTCTTATCATGCCAAACCTTCCTCTGTACTTGGATAAATTCAGTGTGTAGGAGGGCCTACATCTTGAATTCATCTAGACCATTCAGCTAGAGAAGCCTCTCATGTTATGCCTTTTTAATAGCCAAATCTAACTGTTCTGCCATTCTCAAAGTGTTGTACTCAAACTCAATGGAGAGCAGAGCCTTCTTTCCACAGACCAAGCCATAAGGGGTGAAGGCAATGCTTGTCTTCCAGGTTTTATTATAGGCCCAAGTGGCCTCCACTAGTCTATCAACCCAATCTTTTCTATTGCTACTCACAACCTTGGTGAGGATGCCTTCCAATGCTTTGTTAGTGTCCTGTACTTATCCGTTGGCCTGAGGATGATAGGCAGTTGACTTGCTGTGTTTTATCCTATGCTGTCCCAACAAATTTTCGATCATATGTGATGTGAATTTTGCTCCTTGATCGATGGCTAGTTCTCTAGGGTACCCAAACTTGTAGATACATTCTCCCTTAAGAACTCAACCACTTTCTCCTTTGTTGCTACCTTGACAACCTTGGTCTCAACCCACTTTGTCAAATAAATAGTGCATACAATTATGTACTTTTTCTACCCTGATGGTGGATCAATGGGCCCAATGAAGTCCATGCCCCACTTGTCAAATGGCTATAGAGCCACCTAAGGCTAAAAGGGAATTTCATCCTTGGGAGTAGGTTTCCCTATTCTCTGGCATTGATCACGTCGACTGGTGTATCTTCTTGCACCTTGGTGGAGAGTGGGCCAGTAGTAGCCAACTTGCACTGCGTTGAAGGTTGTCCTCTTGGCTGCAAAGGGACCTCCACAAGGCCCATCATGATAGGCTAGAAGGATTTCAAAGACTTCCTCCTCCTTGACACATCTCCTCAAAATTTGATCTAGGCCTAACTTGAAGAGATTGCCCCTAATCCAAGTGAATGGGGCTTTCTTCCTTCCAATTTTTCTCTTTTCCTTGGATGACAGATTTGGAGGGAACTATGCAACAACTAGGTAGTTGGATATGTCAAAAAACCATGGGGATAGAACTAAAATAACAAATAAATTTTCATTTGGTAGTTGATCATCAACTATTCCTTCCTCACCTGTAGGAAAAGCAATTCTGGACAAAAAATATGCAACTACATTTTCTCTACCTAGCTTATCAATGATAGTTAAATCAAATTGTTGCAATAAAACTAACCATATAATAATTATAGCATTCACATAAGGCTTATTCATCAAGTATTTGATAGCAACATGGTCGATATGCACAAAGGTTTGATAACCAGTAATGTAGTGTCTAAATTTGTTCAAGGAATGGACAACAACTAGGAGTTCCTTTTCAGTAACATTGTAGTTTAATTGAACCTTGGATAGATTTTTGTTAATGAAGTAAATGGCATAAGGAAAATTTTCATCTATTTGGCTTAGATCTTCTCCTATAGCTTTGTTAGAGGCATCAACATGGATGTGGAAAGGAATATCCCAATTTGGGCCTCAGAGTAAGGGTGTAGTAGTCAACTTTTCCTTCAAGACTTCGAGGGCCTCTTGGAAACTTTTTGATCAGCAAAATTTAGAGTCCTTGGCAAGTAGTCCAAACAATGGTGAGGCTAATTTGCTCAAATCCTTGATGAATCTCCTATAGTATCCAGCTAAGCCAAATAAACTCCTCACATCCCTCTATTTTTTAGGAGTAGGGACCCTCTTTATGATAACAATTTTATTTGGGTCCACTTGTAGTCCTTCTTGGGACATTGAGTGACCTAGAACAATCATTGCATTCATCAAGAACTCACACTTCTCAGGTTTAAGGGATAGGTTCATTTCAATGCAATTATTTAATTCTTTCCTTGATTTAGAGAGAGCCTCCAAAAAGTCACCCCCATAGGGAGTGAAACCATCCATATAGATCTCTTCATAGTCATGGACTAACTCAGCAAATATGCTCAAGGCTGCCCTTTGAAAAGTAGCAGGGGTATTACATAATCCAAAAGGAATGACCCTATAAGCAAAGGTACCCCAAGGACAAGTGGATGAGGTGTTATCTTGGTCCTCTATACTGATCTGGATCTGATTATAACCACTGAATCCATCTAGGAAAGAGAAGAAATTATTTCTTGAAAGACCATCCAATACTTGATCAATGAAAGGTAGAAGGAAATTGTCTTTTTTAGTGGCTTTGTTTAACTCTCTATACTCCACACAGATCCTCCATTTTCCATTCTTCTTTGGGACCAAAACTAGAGAACACACCCACTCACTATCTAAGATGGGGTAAATGAACCTTGCATCCAATAGCTTCTGTAGTTCTTCTTTGACTATGTCTTTGAGGGCTGGGTTCATTCTCCTATGAGGTTGGAACACTGGTTTTCATCCTTTCTTAATGTAGATTTGGTGAGTACACACCGAAGGATGCACTCCCTTCATTTCCTTATAGCTCCAAGAAAAATCATTCAAGTTCTCTCTCAGCATGTTGCAGAAATTCTCTTCCTGATGGGCTGAGAGAGAGGGGTTGATTTTCAATGTTTTAGATTGACCATATTCTACCATTTTGATATGAGCAAGAATTTATTCAACGAGGCACACATCATTCCAAGGGTTATCTTCATATTTCTTCACCAGCTCATCAAGAGGCATAGTGCTGGGGGGCTGGGTTTGGAGGATTTGATCAATGAGGTCATCTTCATCAAGTTGTACCCCTCCTATAATAGTATATAAGGTATAGATTGGGTAGGATGTGGCATGGTATACTTCATATTCCTCTTCCTCTTCCAACCATAAGGGTAAGTCATGCTCTAGGGATGGCTAAGGAGGAGGGTACAAGACCAAGTTTTTGGACAAATGCCCGTTCTTAATGGTCATGTTCCCAACTCTGCAACTTATGTAAGCATTAGTAGTGGCTAGCCATGGCCTTCCAAAGATGAGAGGTTAACCATTGAATTTGGTTTTGGGTTGAATAACTAAGAAGTCAGCAAGGTACTCCTAGGAATCAATAGAGACCATCACATCCTCAACAACTCCCTCAGGAGCTACAATGGATCTGTCTGCAAGCTACAATACTATTGTGGTCACCTCAATGATCCTTAGAGATTCAGTTTGAGCATGGTATCCTTAGTCATCACATTGATGGGAGCCCCAATATCAATCAACGTGTGGGGAAAAATGATGGCATCAATGTGCACATCTACCACAAAACTTCCAAGGTCTAGATATTGTGGGAAAACCACTCTCCCTAGAATTAAGTCAAACATCTATCCAATGACATTAATGGTAGGGGTGTATTTCTTTCTCCTCCTATGATGTTTGAAGAATTTCCCCTTGATTAGCTTGTTGTAGATGGGGACATCCTTGATAGCTTGGAGGAGTGGATTTTAACACACAAGTTTATCAAATTCTCCCAGAAGTTCAGTCTCTTCTAGGGTGTGATAACTAGCATGGATTAGTCTTTCAGGAAAAGGAGGTTGATTGGCTTTAGGAACACTCTATTCCTTTTCCTCTTCAAGCTCCTGAGATTGAGATGGATGTTGGTTATCTAGAAGCACTCTTCTAGACTTGACGTTGATTTCTTGAATTTCCACAGTATAGGAAGGGTAGAATGTCTCTCCACTATAGACCTGTTGTGCCTGTTTGTTTTTCAAGTTCGGATTTGGTTGAGCAGACATCTAATGTTGCTTAGGTAGAGTAGGATGAAGGTGATGTGGTTGAGATGGAGGTGGTGGCAGTAAGGCCAGAGATTGGTTGAATGGGGCCCTCCACCCCTGTGATGGGGTATTCCACTGAGGATGTGGAGGAGTATATGGCTGAAGCGATTGATTGGTAGGTTGGGAATGGTATTGAGGTGCGTAAGACCAAGGAGAAGGTGTGGACCATGAAGGATGAGCAAGAGAACACCAAGGGGAAAGGGATGTATTCTTATTGGGATTGTAATATGAATAGGACCCCCCTTGCAAGCCTTGTTGGTATGGTTGAGGTCCTTGAGGCCTCCTTTGGTTGATATAAAAGAGTTTTTCAGCCCTACCTTCAGTTCTTTGATATACAATAGATAGAGCAGGGAACTTATTTGTGGAGTGGTTTGACTCAAAGACCGAGCAAACCTCTATAACATTCAATGGACATTCATTTCTGGGGTGCCTTCTTGTGCATATAGGGCAAAATACAAATAAGACTCTCTCTGCTTCCTCCTACTTCCTCTTGATATGCATGGTGTCCATTTGCAGAGCAAGGGCATGCAACATTTCACTTTTAAAGTCTTCCAACATGTTTCCAATTTCGCTCTTGATAGACGTGTTGGAGGAAGAGGAATTCGCCAAAGATTGATTGACCCTACCCTCCTTTGTGACAACTCTAGAATGATTTTATAAAACTGTTTTGATATCAACATAAGATAGTTTATAGATTTCCCCATCAAACAACATGTTTAGGGTTTCTGGGATATCATCCCTGATCCCTCTAAGAAGGATATCATGTTGAGTGATTCTAGATCAAGGGCGCATTTGGCCCTATTGTATCTGAGTTAGAACCTTTCCTCATAATCCTCCAAGGATTCATCATGTCGCTAGTTCATTATGAATATTTACTCTTTGGTGTCCTTGGACCTATAGTAGTCCCTATACTTATCATTGAAGGATTTCCACATTTGAGCCCAGGTAGTGACACTGTCCCTAGGTAAACCCATGAGCTAGTGCAAGGCTGCATCCTTAAGGGTGGAGGGGAATAACTTCAATTTTTGGTCATCAAAGTTATAATAATAAGCTCTGCAAATGAAAACAAACTCAAACAAAAAAGGTATCAAGGTCAACTGAGGTTAAGCCATGGAAGTGAGGAAGGGAAGAGGGGCTTATGTTTTTCATCCTAACATCTTCATTAGTCTCTCTAATGGGAAAAACACCTTCATTTATGTTTGTAGCCATTTTTTAAGTGCGTGGAATGGTTTCTTCTTCTTCTTCCCCAATAACTTCTTCAAATATCTTTGGTTGCTCACCTAATGGGTCCTTTAAATCCCCTGCAGTCAAAGAGGGAAGCCGATAACCACTGAAGAAGATGGAAGGTTGATTGTCTGATGGTGTGGGGGTATTTGGAATTTTTTTCCCTAAATTGTCTCTCTTGCGAGGAATGAAATATATTTTTTCCTTATATCTATTTTTATGAATTAATTGCAAAACAGAAAGGAAAGCAGAATAACATCTACCTACTAAATTAGAAAGAAAAAACATAAATTACATCTACCTATAGACCTCATCGGCAACGATGCTAAAAAGTGATGAGCCTCAGTATTGACAAGGATGATGCAGTTCCTAGGGCTAACAACTTTACTTTACTAACCCGGGCTTTCATACAAACTTGGAGGTGACAATGCTATATAGAGAACAGATGCAACATTCTACTCATGGTTCTTCTCAATTGGGGCACTAGACCACTAGGGTTCTAGAATAGTTTTCTATTGACTAGAAGGAGTTTGACTACTGAAAATTAATATAAAGCTAGTTCTAATGTAGGAAAGTAAATGCTTGCCTATTTAGGGAAGGAAAGTTAATGAATGGTAAATCCTATGAAATGCCATAAATCATCTAGCTAGGAAATGACACAAATTACTAGCAGAAAAGAATTATGCTAACCTTGCAATTTATCCTATAGATTTAGGATTGTTTGGAAATGGAAAGTTGTTCTATAATTCTAGGACTCATACATATATGTGCTAACTATTTCATTTTACATTTGCAGAAAAAGAATCTTTTAATTTCTAAATTCAGAAATGTAAATGCTATGTTATTATGTCTGATATTACAGAGGGAGAAGACATGGGAGAGCTGATTTAAGGTGGCACTGATAGGCATGGAATCCAAGATGAGGGCCTAACCTTCTCTTATAATACCATCTTGTTCAAAATAACGTCAAACAAGCTGCTACAGGATGTCCTAGTTTTCTATAAGAAGTTATGTAATATATATATATATATATATATATATATATTATATATTATATATAAAACAAAAATGACGTAATTACACTTTTATGTTCACAGTAAACTTTATGTTGTTTTTTTCCTTGATGATATGAATGGTAAGGTGGTAATGTCAATCAATTGGTGATTTTAACCCAAAAAATAAAATACGAGTTACCCAAATTTGAAAAAAACTGAAAAAATAGCCATTTTAAAATAATAACAACAATAATAGAAATGTAGACAAACTTTAAGAAATGAATTTTTGAGTTTTTTTGTAGTCATGATATTTGGCCTATAATGCCATGATTGAAAAATATTTTGATGTAATTGTAAAAAAAGAGGTGATGTTGCATCACCACTTTTGCATTTTAGCATGGTTTTCCATGTTTTTCTTAATCATGATATTTGGATTTTAATGCTATGGTTAAAAAATGTTGGTACTTTAACTTTGGAATGAAA
The DNA here is from genome assembly GCA_000404065.3 of Pinus taeda. Taxonomy (NCBI): domain Eukaryota; kingdom Viridiplantae; phylum Streptophyta; class Pinopsida; order Pinales; family Pinaceae; genus Pinus; species Pinus taeda. Next base: position 60,426 of record APFE031205216.1, read on the forward strand.
AAAGAGTGATGTTACATCATCACTTTTTAAAATCAACATGGAAATCATGATTTGATGCGACCTCCAAAAAATGAGAACTCGGTAAAGTTCTCATTAGGTTGGTAACATTGTTTATGCCAAAATTTTTGTTGAAATGGATTTACAGAAGGATTCATTAAGGTAATTCATCTTGAGTTAGAGGGTTGGAGCCATCTTTAGGCATTGGATGATGAGAAGGTCCCTCTTAAATGTAATTCTTGCTATGAGTATGGGCACTTTTCCAAATTTGTCCTAAGGCTCTAGCATCTCAACCTCTTTTTATATGAATGTCATCTTCTCAACCTCTTTTTCTTGTAGCATTCATTCTAATGTACTTTAACTATGTGCTCCATATGCATATTTTTTATTAATATAATTTTTTTGTTACTGTTTAAAAAAAATTATATATCAATTTCAAAATATACTATAATATTAAATTTAAGAATAGTTATACACAAAATTTGAATAATTGATAGAATGAATGCTGATTTTTTTACAATGAAGGTTCTAGCTTAGATATAGCCTTGGATGTCTTTTCACAAAGGGCCATGATCTTTTTTTTTTGTGTAAGATTGGTAGTACTTCCTTTTTCTATTAATTAACTATAAGCAGATAACAAAAATATGTTTGGTGGCCTCAACCTGCCCAAGGGAAACCAGGTTTGTTGGCCACCGATCAACATCATAAGTTGTCTAAAATTTAAACAGTCTGATCATTATCATCCATGCTAAGTTTTCTACTGTATCTACAATATGCTTAATCCTTTAACATGTAACGTAAATGCATCTGTCATAAGAACAAAATTTACTTTCTACCACTCTGCATCAGTCATCAGATGACTTAATGGGTGTCAGGTCCTTGGCACTTGACCCGGGCACTTCGCTCTGCAACAAGGTTTGGATTTGTTTTTCCATTCACCTAAAACAGAGGTTCTGTTGATATTGGTGTACCTACACCGCCTATATTTCCTTTCGGATATCCTTTAGACTTAGCTCCTCTTGATGAGCTTGCATTGGTTCTTCTATGTCCCTATATGTTGCCATGGCCATGGCCAATAGGTTCTTCATGGTCCAGTATTGTTGGATGGTCTATTTGAACAGTGTTTGTCAGCCTCTGGTATGCCCCGGGTCAGTGAGCAATGGCTCCTAGTCCTCCATTGGAAGTTCTTCATTTACCGCCTTGGCATTTAACTCTACCTCTCAATTGCTATTATAGCTTTTACCTGTGCTGGTGTTCCTGGATGGTATACATGCATGAAGTTCTACATGCTTTCCTCCCTCGTTTTCCTTCCCCTTTTTCGCTAGGTTTTGCTTGCTGAAGCCACCAGACCCTTTATTTTCTATTATGGTTGTTTATCTTCCTGCCAACCTCCTTTTCTTCCCTTCCTCGCTTCTGCATTCACCATATTTTCCTTCTACAATTCTTTCAGTGCCCACCCCTCTTACGTTCTTACCTGTTCCTAATGACAGAGAGTCAAAGTCTGAATGGTAGAGGAGTTAAATAAACCTATAATGTTAACATAAGTGCAAACATTAAACCGTTTTGAAATTCATTCATGGTCTGCTACCTTTCCTTATAATTCTTCTTTACATAATACCAACTGCAAATTTTCTCTTGGCAATCTAGTTTCCCCCAATTCCCCTCCCATCTTTCCTTGGTCCTTGCTGTGCAAAATAGTAAGGGTATCGCTTCCCTCCTCTACTCAAATCCCCCCTTGGAGTCCTCAAACTGAGATCCACACTGTGGTCTAGCTCCACTCTTGGGAGCTAGCAGACAAGGTTTGGGGTGACTAAAGTCAGGAATGCAAGGTGTTGGCTCCATTTCTGCCACAAGGGCAGACCACTAGACCTTAGATGCCTCAACACCTCCCTCTTATCATTACGAGTTCTGGCCCGCCCCTGCAGTCCACCTCGACTGAGGATGACTAAGAATTGATTTAGTTGCCTGCGCGGTTTCCCCCAGCCCCCCTGCCCGACTTTCTACTCTCGACCCACTCATGCCCCCATTTCCTGTAGGGATGCTTACCTTGGAGGCCCGATCAAATGCACTTAGGTTCCATTCCCTCTCCTCCCTACTGATATCTTGCTTCCACTCAAGATTACGTGAATGCTATGTTGAGACCCGTTGGTCAAGCTTATCCCCATTACTATTCCACAATGTTGGGCATGGAATCCCCCCATAGCATGTTTTGGGGCTAAAAGCCCAAGTTGTGAGAGATATTATTGTAAATATCTACAAATTGCAGGAGTGAAATATATGTTAGAGTCATAGGGTTGTCCGCCCTAAGTTTGAATGTAATGTCAACCTACCCATGGTCCGTGGACCATGAGATTGTATAAATAGAGCAAAGCTCTAAGTGTAAAAAGTAGGTAGTAAGGACGAGAGAAGTATGAGATAGAAGCAAAGAGAAAGTTTTTAAGTGTATCTTAGGTTGTAGTAGTAGGAAGAGGCTTTGCAACTAAGTGCACAAAGGCCTAGTAGAGTCCGCAACTGAGTGCGCGGACCCCTAAAGCTGAGTGTGTAGGGTGGAATAGAGTTTGTAACCAAAGAAAGAGAGTAATAAAGAGAAGTTTTATCTAAATTACGTGTATCTATCTTGGGTTATTATCTGTTGAATATGAATTGCAATCATATTGTTTATTTACTGCGCGAACTTGTATGAATGATTTATATTGCTAAGTATACCTACACATGCAAGTAATACAAGTTAATCAACTAATATCAAGTTACTAGTAAAGACTTGGGTAATAACATTGTTCAGCCGCCGAGTAGGGCTGTGCGAAGGTAGCATCATAGGCTGCGATGTACGAGTAAGTGCGCATAGTGACGTGCTCATAGGATCGAATCGCTGACCGCTTGAACCCATCAGACATCCCCACAGTGTGGAAACCTAGTTCTAGCACCCTCCCATACTACTTCGGCTGAGACCTTAGTCAACATTCTACAGACTATTGCCGAAAAGGCCAGTAGTACCGGGATTTGTTTGGCTAAATCACCTCCAAACCTAGGTTAGGCCCCAACAAGCCAACAAATGGTTCCATTGCTAGGATTGGGATCTGCATAAGGGATTTCTGATGTTGTGTTACTGAAATTAACGAAGAAAGAAAATCAAGGGTGGTTAGACAGAAATATTCTCAAGTTCGTGGCACAGGAAAAAAGGAATCTGTGAGTGTCAAAGGAACAGTGGTTAGAGCACTACTTATATACGAAAATCCATGAAATTTTCTTTGCGTCCTTCCCCTCTAAGTTGTATGAGTGGTTCACGAAGCTAGCAGACAGTCAAAGAAGGTGTAGGCTCCACAAACTAATTATGTGGACTCCGGAATTAGTGTGAAGACTAGAAGCATCAGAAGATAAGATCATGCGTGTTGTGGACTATTGGCTTGACCAAATTATAGGAGGGTTTGTCACCAAGTTCATGGTAGACATGACTGTCAGCTACAACGAGGCGGAACGACGCTTCCTCAAAGGACTGCGAGGTAAGTACATTAAATATTTGAACACTTGGATTAAAATGCTATTGCGTGAAAAGTGGGTTATGCGAGTAAATTGATGTTTGGGGCTACGCGAAGTGGGAGGATATCTATAGAAACGAGGGTAGCACAGAGATAGAGAATAGTCCCTTGATTTCGCCTCGGCGGGAAAGTGAGGAAGAGCTCGCAAAAGTTTCTTTGAGGAGTGCGATAAGTTTGATAACGTAGCGAATTCCGCACATACCACCCCCACCTACACCACCACTTGTTTTACCGTCGTCACCCTATCTCCACCCACACCGCCTTCGCCGCCACCACAGTTCAATATGGCAAGCACAATAAAATTTCTGGTATTCAGAGGAGTAGGGAACAAAAATCCAAACCAGTTTTGGTTCGTGGTAAAGGTCGTATGGGAAGCACAAGGAGTCACGGATGACAATATAAATAAGGAAACGTTGGTAAGTGTGTTGCAGGATCGCGCACTAACATGGTACATTAAGAATTCTAATGACCATCCAAACATGGGGATCGTAGATATCCAGGCTGCATCGAACAGGGAATTTAGCAGGCCAAAGTCGGAGACACAATTGATTATCGGGTTTAAGGAAATCATAATTCTTCCATGCGAAACCCCATGGGATATGGATCAGAGACTAAAGAGTGTGATTCACGAAGCCAACATGACCTTGATAGATGGACAACACCACATATGGTTTGTAGCGTCATTAACGATGCATTTAAGGATGGCGCTGTCGCAACAGAAGTTATTCACCCAGGCCGAAGCTTTGGAGATTGGAATGAGACTGCATGAGACCCAAATATAAGATCCTAGCCTGGGAGTCCAACAAATCCATGCACAACTGCAAAATTTGTGTCTGGAAATGTAGAGCTTGAAACAGAACAGGACAACTCAGCTAGAGGTGCGCGAGGAGGTATGGTGCATAAAATGCAAAGGTCAGGGGCATGATAAGGACCATTATCCAGTCTTTGTGAACTACCTAGCGAAAGGAGGACCAATGCCATTGATACCAGAGGCACAAGCAGGGCTGAGCATAGCGCCTACATTATGGTGCGCGATTTGTCAAATAGGAGGAAAGCATGCTACATATAACTGTCACCTATTATAGAAGTATGTGCAGACGTCGCAACAATTGTTTTGTAATTTCTGCAGGTCGGTAGACCATGATGAGTGCACCTGTAGAATTTATGAACTAATGATGGACCAGACCCCTACCTATAGAGTGCAAACTAAAACGTGAGCCCTCGATCCAAATGCAGGAAAGGCGTGTGCTGGATTTCAGGGGTGCGAATGAGTTTGAGGTGGAATGGGACTAGGAAGGGGTCACAGACAGCTGATTTGTTACAATTGTGGACGACCAGGGAATTATGTCCGCGATTGTACATATCTGATGAGAGAATCATGTTTATATTGTACTCAGTTTGATCATGAGACAGAGGATTGCCCTACACTAATAGCGAGGCTACACAATAAAGGAATACTCCAGCCTCCCCTAACTCACAATTTGCAAATGATGAGGTTTGAGCTGTGCGAAGAGGACCCAAATGTGAACATCATGCTCCGAAGCGGTATCACAACAGGAGATGACAAAGGTAAGCATCCTGAAGAAAGTGTGTGGGTTCGCAAGGCTCCTATAAAGAAACCTGAATTTGATTTGGAGCGTGCGAAGGAGACATTCATGGAAGCTAAGGAGAGCTTCACGGAGGCTTCCACTTTAGGTAGTAAGGATCAACTAGATCCGGAGATGGATCCTTCAATGATCACTATCTTTTTGGAGATATGTATGAAGCTACTTTGCGATAGCATGGATGTGAAGGGACTGCGGGAGCTTATCACTAGGTGCGTTGGGTTGGGAGAACCACGCGTAGTCCAAAAGCTTGGAAAGCACACATCACGAAAAAGAAGGGAAATGAGATTGATTGCACAAATCAAGGAGTATGAAATGGATCAAGTAATTCTGGATCTATGATCAGACGCGAATGTACTGCCCAAGCAGATGTGGGAGCACATGGGTAGGCCCACGTTGCAGTGGTCCCCTATTCAATTATGAATGGTGAACAACCAGAAGATCCTACCAATGGGAAGATTGTAGGGGATAATGATAGACATCGAAGGTGCGAGTGCACTTGCAGATTTCGAAGTGATAGAGATTGTCTATGAGAACAATCCCTATCTCGTGCTACTAGGAATAGATTGGGCCACTGATATGAACGAAGTGATAAACCTGAAGAAGCACAAAATAATTTTTGAGAAAAAGGCAATACGTGTAGTGGCACCTTTAGACCCTGCGGAAGGAACGAACTACGCAGAGCCAGCGCGCGACGATGAGATAGACTATATCTACAAGATAACTGCTTGGGAACAAGATTACTTTAATCCTACAGTGGATGGCAGGATTTCGTGGGAGTGCGAAAGCTCCTGCACATTAGATTCAAATGAGGAAATAGAATGATGGTAGAACTGGTTACATGAGGTAACCACACTCAATTGCAACATGATGGTAAGATCACTGTGCTGTGTGACAATAGAGGTAAGGGATCTGCCAAGGTATGATAGGTTGATAGTGGTAGATGAATTCCTAAATGAATTTGAAAGCGAAGTACCAGAATAGCAGTGGTTTGATGCTCTGAAATGGGCACTGCGCGGTACACCTGCAAGGTGGTGAGGTACGCACCAACAGAGTTTCGGGGACTGGCGTGAATGTAGAATCATGATGCACTTACAATTTGGGAAGCCTCAGATGCGGATTGAAGCCGAGCATGATGGATGAAACAACATGTGCGCCCACCTTTCTAGATGGGTACGGGCGTATGGTACGAAACCCGCACGAACGCACATCGCTATCATGATAGGAAACAGGAACAACAAGCAGAAGCAGGCAAGGAAAGTGCACAAACGACGAAGTATGATAAGACCTAGCACGCCAAAAATCATACAAGGGGAAGCCTTTGACAAGGTGTGGGAAGTGCTGAATAGGGTCCACCATGTTAGACACACTGAATGGGCCTTGTGCGTACCAGCGGTTCTATGGGCTTATAGGACCATGTGCAAACCTCTGCCCACACGAGGAATTCTAAAGTTGAAGTATGAAGCAAGGGCTGTAATCCTATGGATCATGCAAAGCCTAGTTCATGAATAACAACACCTGTAAATACGACAGTCCGCGAAGGCCAGAATGAAGGAATCACACAGCGATGAGAAACAGAACACACAAAACGTGAGGAAGAAATCTGACAAGTAAACCTTAGACTTCACGAACTTGAAAAAGACTGGGTACAGCTAAGGGAGAAAAGCGCTTTGATGGATGCAGAGGTCAAGAAGATGGAAAACAAAATAAAGGAAGCGTTTCTCGTCGAAAAACCAAGGATGGAAAGGTCAGGTGCGTACAATCATACTGATAAGTTGGAAAACTATCATCATGAACTAGTTAGTCTATTGTCTTAGTTTGGACCGCATATCACCAAATGTAGTGACTAGGGTAGCGCATTGCAAATAGTAGAGTGCGTGATGCCGATCACCACAATGGGAGATGGGGATTCTCCATGAACCATGGTGGAGGACAGGATGGAGTCCCACACGGGTGGTGTGACCACCTGAATAACCGTAGGGAGAACAATCTTAGCGCTTAAGACAGTTGAAAGGGAGAACAGGACTATAAAATATTTTGCCTGGGAGCTGCATGATATTGGAGATACGCACAGAATCAAAACGTCACAGGGTTCGGAACTGTGCATGGAGGGCTTCTTTGCCGCTCGGGTCGGCTGGGAAGTGACCGTTGGTGTCACTATTCATGATAGGATGTTCGATTTGAGGCCAAATGGAGTGAGCGGTGGGTATTTAAGATGCAAGTTATGGGCAAGATTTGGGAAAATCTATTGCCAAGAAAGCATCATTGGCCTGAAAGTGGGGGGAACGGTCGAATTCAAATTTGAAAGGTTCTATAAAACTCAAAGGGCTAGCCAGCGAACAACACTTGGTCATTTGAGAATTGAGTGCTTGAGCAGAGCACAGAGCATTGAGAACTGATCAATAATTGAGCCCCTAAGTTTATGAGAGACAATACAACCTAGAGATAATGACGGCCACTAAGGATGGGTTGGGAATTGAAGAGGTACCCATCAGCAAGGTTGCGTAGACCCAAATGGTGGAGGATTTTCCAGAAGGCGCCAGGGTGGTGACACAAATCCCCAAATCACCATGAACACCACAACCCAAGAAGGATAAACAGGTGATGGGTCCAGTATGCATGTCCCTGAGGAATCTACGACACAAAAAACTATCCATGGAAGAGAAGGGGAAAGCAATCATAATAGAAATAAATGAGGAAGAAGAAGACTTATGGGCCCTGATCACCGCAGCAAAAGAAGAAGAAGAAGTAGAGGAGGATATCCAACCATTTCACTTTGCAACAAAGCTGCTAGTGTATGTCCCTCTACAGAAAGAGAAAGCCAAGGTGTCGAAGAACCTGTACGAAATGAAAAGCTCACTCCAGACCCTGCTCCTCCCCAACGACATTGTATTTGAGGGCACGCACCTCCGCCGCGTGCCAACCATGAAATTTGAAGATTGGGACGTCACTGACAGTGAGAAGTTCCCACACCTAAAGACGAGGAACTTAATGAAGCAGAACACCGAGGGGGTGATGATAACGTTAGAGTCGCGGAAATGGTTGCACGGTGTGGAAAAGGCTAGATTGCTGCACTTCTTATGGATACCACATTTCCACCGTGCGCCTATCACCATTTTCGTCATCAGGCAAGTACCCTACCTGGTGCATGATAGGTATATATGGCTGGAGGAGCCTATTCCCATCATGGCAAACCTCTTTCACCGTATTTCTCAGTTCCCCTATAAAGGAAAGGACCCCGTGACTATAGCTAGAAAAGGTAGCGATTTGGCTCTTATAGAAGCCATGAAGACGAAATATAAGCTGGAGAAGAAGAAGAGGGGCTACGTCATCTCCAGCATCAAGGACAAAGGGGTGTGCATAGTGACCCAACTCCTAGTTGGAAAAATTATGATAAAATGTCGTGTCGATGAGCTACTGGTGCTGGTGGTCGTGCTAGCCAAGCAATGCGTGGAGGGGGTCCATTTCAACTGGTTTGAATTCCTCTGCGAGGAGTTTTTGACAAACTGTCATGAAGCCGAGGAGCAGGGTAAAACCTTCCACTATGCATGGTTACTATTGTCCATATTTCTCATAGCGGGAGAACTGCCGGAGGACAATCAATTCGCCAACATTGATAGAGAGTTACCAGAGGCTGCAAAGTATGCTTCGCTCTGGGCCACCAAGGATGTGAAACGGATTCACAACACCAAAATTTTCTGGGTGCTCATGGAGGCGAGCATCTAAATGTGGATGAATTGGAGGCCGCGCTTATCACCTATAGTGTATAATAGTCTGCAGAGTTTTGCAGACTTCAAAGCGGATATGCACAACATTTACCTTAGGGCACGAAAGGGTCCAATGAAGGAGTGGAAGAAGCTATTGTTTGTTTCCACTGACAACGCGATTTTTACTATCTTAGAGACATGACCTCTTGAATGGCGCACCCCAGACCTAGCAGAACTGGAGAAGGCAGCAACCTAGAAGAAAAAGGATGATGCTAAGCTGTGTGTCACTCAATTGGTAGAGAAAAGGCGGAACGAAAAAGTAGCAGCTGAGGTAAGGCTAGTGCGAGAAGCGATACAAAAATCCGCGGAGCAAAATAAGGCCGCAAAAGCAGCAACAACAGTGCAAGCAGCAGAGGCAGCAACAACACAGGAAAACGAGGGCGAAGTAACGTCCTCAGGGCAGGAGGCAGAGGAAATAGAAACAACAGAAGGGAGTGTGGACCTAGGGGCCACGTCCACACAGTTAAAGCATCCGCGCATCATAGAGAAATTGGGCCCAAGGAAGAAGGTCAAGGCCTCGAAGTTGGCCATTGACACGATCACCTTAACTGAAGTTGATCTCCATGACATCAGTGAGACAATCCGCGATGTCATAGGTGAAGCACTTCAGGAGTTCATGCAGGAGCATCAGACTGTGTTAGGGGCCCTTAGGGTGCAGCTGTAGGAGTTATAGGTGTGGCCCCCTCAGGAAGGTACCCTGTCAACAAACATCGCAGCAGGAACTTTAGCAACAGAGCAGATGTTGCGTGAAAGGATGAAAAATACAATAGTGTTGCTAGAGGGAGCTCTAGTGCCATCCAATGCGATGGACCAGTTGTCGATTAGTATGATGAAAGGCCTTGGCCTCAATCTAGCTTCCCTTCCTCGGGAAACGTTGTATCAATTACAATATGGGATAACAATAGAGCTGCGGGCCAGGGAGAGCCACGCAATCCAAGTTCTTAGCGAGCAGAAAATAAACATTAAACAACTCAGCTTGCAGCACAATGAATTGGTGTCGCAGAATCAACAGTTGGTGTAGACGGTAGATGACGCTTGCCAACGTGTCCCAGAGATGCCCATTGCAGCAGATCTACTGGTAGAAGTGCGGATCCACAGTTTGGTAACTGGAATCTGCGAGGCTATAGAAGAGTTGACAAAGGTTCAGCTGGAGTTGAATCTTCAGATCGCCAAACTACAGTTGAAGGCGCGGCCTTCCACTTCCCCAGAAGTTTGAGAACAGTGCGCTAGCACTATCATAGCAGGGTTGGAAGAAATTGGAGGTGCAGTGCGCAACTGTACCAACATGTTGGAACATGCACTTGACGTCCTCTCGACTTTGCAGGAGGACCCCAACATCCAGCGCCTAGAGACAGAGGCGTGCGAACTCCAGCAACAATACCACAACGTCAGAGGAACTATGTAAACGGTATTCCTCACTCAGCGACTTGTGAGGATGTAGCAATCCAAGGCATTAAAGGAGCAGGTGGACAGGACATGCCATAAATAAACAGTTCTCAAAGTGCGCGTTTAGCCATGGATTGACGAGGCCTTCACAATCACGAGAAATATTGAAGGGAGCTTGTGCACATTCAGGGGATGCATGTGCAGATGTAGGGCAGCACGCCGGCCACAAAAGTCTCAGAAGGATGGATGTAGTAGGTTCATCAAGTAGCAACTCAGTGTGTTGCAGACATCAAGACCATTCGAGACCAACCGGAGGGACTCCGTGCTGACAGAGTGACTCGAGGGCGAGTCACGATGTTTGTGTTAGGGGCCTGTTGGGCATGGAATCCCCCCAAAGCATGTTTTGGGGCTCAAAGCCGGAGTTGTGAGAGATATTATTGTAAAGCTCCGTGAATTGCAAGTGCAAAATATATGTCAGAGTCATAGGGTTGTCCGCCCTAAGTTTGAATGTAATGTTGGCCTACCCATGGTCTACAGACCATGGGATTGTATAAATAGAGAAAAGCTCTAAGTGTAAAAAGTAGGTAGTAAGGAGGAGTGAAGCATGAGATAGAAGTAGAGAGCAAGTGCCTAAGTGTATCTTAGGTCGTAGTAGTAGAAGAGGCTCTATAGTTGAGTGCGCAGAGGCCTAGTAGAGTTTGCAGCTGAGTGCACGGACCCCTACAGCTAAGTGCGTAGGGTGGAATAGAGTTTGTAACATAGGAAGAGAGTAATAAAGAGAAGTTTTATCTGAATTACATGTATCTATATTGGGTTATTATCTATTGAATATGAATTGCAATCATACTCTTTATTTACTATGTGCACTTGTATGAATGATATATATTGCTAAGTATACTCTACACATGCAAGTAATCCAAGTTAATCAACTAATATTGGGATACTAGTAAAGACTTGGGTAATAACATTGTTTGGCCCCCCGAATAGGGCTGCGTGAAGGCAGCATCACAGGCTATGAGGTACGGGTAAGTGCACGTAGTGACTTGTGCGCAAGGTCGAACCGCAGAAAACTTGAATCCATCAGACATCCCCAGGGTGTGGAAACCTGGTTCTAGCACCCTCCCATACTACTTCGAGTGAGACCTTAGTCCGCGCTCTGTGGAATGTTTCCAAAAGGGCCAGTATTACCAGGATTTGTTTGGTTAAATCACCTTCGTACCTAGGTTAGGTGCTAACAAGCCAACAAATAGTATCTCTTTCCTTCCCCTTGGGGTTTGAATGCCCCCCCATTAACCAGATTAGCCAAGCTGAACCTGTCTTCTGTTTATGATACTCCCTTCGCTCCCCCCACTGGTTCTGGAAGCTACCAGACCCTCGCAGGCTGTTAGAGGAGCCATGGCCTCTTCTCAATCCCAGGCTGCTAATTTTCACTATGGAAATTGCCAACTTCTTTCCCCAGGATCTGAGAGTCCCTCCTAAACCTCCAGAGAACCCTTCTTCCCCCTTAGCCTTCAATAAAATTCAACCACACATATCCATACATTAACAACAGAAAACTGAGCCAAACTTCTCGTATTCTTTCATTTCTTACCACAATTAAGAAACTAGACATCAACAACTTAAGACAGGACCAACATTTTCCAAAAAATTTTGACACCACCCTCATTCTACACCAGACTCTCTTCTAATTTTGCAACATTGATGCCAAACCTAGAGTTAGGAGAGCTTGTTTTACATGCCAGTATCTTTCCAGGTCAATGAAGGTGGAATCCAAGTGCCGACGACAACCCTTTCTCCCACTAGTATGGGTTCTCCTCTCGACTACCAACCTCATCTCCTAGCTCTCATTCTCTTCTCTCACCTTGGATGCATTCACTAATCTCTCTCACCACCTTTCTACCTTGAATGTTCACCCACCTACCCATTTGGTTTCCCGAGGCTTCCTCCACTTGCCTCATTCTCCCAGTTCTTTTTGCCTCATTCGTGTGGGGTCCTTGGATGGGCCCCCAACTTACCCTCCTCCTTCGTCCTTCAATCATGAGATTGATCAACATCTAGATCTTGGCTCCCTTCCCACACAAATCGGGGGAGAAAGGGTCATGATCTTTGATCATTCCTCTCTACATAATTAATATATAATCATAGTTATTTATTTTTATTTTTTATATACATAAGATTTCCTTCCCCTCAAAAGAAATGCTTTGTCCTCAAAGTATAGGTAAAGAGAGTTGTTGATGAAAATATTTTGTCTCCAAAGAAGTATCTTCTTCTGATACACTCTTGCACTTGATGAGGTATTCTTTAATTACTTGGGAACGTACTCACTTTTCTCTTGTGGCAATGGTAACTTTTGATTCCAATACCACTTCTCCCTCATCATTCAATGTAGGAAGTGTTGTTGTGTTTTTTGTTATTTACCCAATGCTCTTTTTAGACAAGAAACATGGGAGACATTATGGATGCAACTTTTTTCAAGTAATTTTAAAACATAAGCTACTTGACCGATTTTCTTCACAACTTGATATGGTCCATAGAACTTGGGGGCTAACTTGTTTTCTCCCTATTGTTTTAATGATAACTGTTTGCAGGGTTGAAGATTCATATATAGCCTTTCTCTTTTGTCAAATTCTCTTTCTAAGCTATGTTGGTCAACTTGTTGCTTCATATAATTTATTGTGATATTTAGGTTTTCCTTTAGTGTGAACAACTTTTTGGTTCTCTAATTGATCCTTTACTGTTATAATTTTGATATCATTTATAACTAAATCTGGTTCATAACCCTAGAGAGCTTGGAATGATGTCATTTTTGTTGAAATGTGATAAGTGGAATTGTACCACTATTCTACGAGATGTAACCATTTGAACCATTTGCTTTTCTTGCATGTCACAAAACAACAAAGATATGCTTCCAAATGTTTATTAACAATTTCAGTTTGGTCATCTGTTTGAGGGTGGTAGGTTGAGCTTACGTTGAGGAATGTCCTAATTCTTTTGAAGGACTCCTTCGGATTTCTTCACCGTGTCATCAAGAGGCATGGTGCTAGGGGGCTAGTTTTGGAGGATTGGATCAATGAGGTCGTCTTCATTGGGTTTCCACCATCCTATAATAGTATCTAGGGTATAGATTGGGTAGGATGTGGTATGGTATACTTTATATTCCTCTTCCTCTTCCAACCATAAGGTTAAGTCATGCTCTAGGGATGGCTGAGCAAGAGGGTACAAGACCAAGTTCTTGGACAAATGCCCATTCTTAATGGTCATGTTCCCAGCTCTGCAACTTATATAAGCATTAGCAATGGCTAGCCATGGCCTTCCAAGGATGAGAGGATAACCATTGAATTTGGTTTTGTGATGAAGAACTAAGAAGTCAACAAGGTACTCTGAGGAATCAATAGAGACTGTCACATCCTCAAAAACTCCCTCAGAAGCTATTATGGATTTGTTTGCAAGTTGCAATATTTTTGTGGTATCCTCAATGATCATTGGAGATTCAATTTAAGCATGGTATACTTAGTCATCACATTGATGGCAGCCCCAAGGTGTGGGGGAAAATGATGTTGAAAATTGGCAACAAGAAATTGCTAAAAATAGAAGTGCTAAAAATAGAAGTTTGGGCATCAGTGCTAGATTAGGCAACAGGGAATGAAAAATGGAAGTGCTAAAAATAGAAGTTCTATTTTTAGCAGTTCAATGTGGATTCCTATTTTATTCAATCCTTGGACTAGAAACAGGAAGTAAAATTCGAATTTGATATTAACAGCGGTTTGAATATTAATTAATTAATTCAGTTCGAGTTAATTAGTTAAGGAATTATGAACTTGAAGTCTATGTGAGGACATGCAACAATTTCTCCTTTGATTGAGGAATTTAACCATCAGTTAAAGGATGAGGATGAGTTGTAATTAGTTGGCTCAGTTAATTGAGTCAAGTCTAGTTAGATTAATTTAACAAGTTGTTAAATTAATGAGATTCAGTTTGTTAATGCTTGCATGCATGTAACAACTGATATTGTCAGATAACTAAATATTATAACTTAAATAACTCACGCATGTCAATTCAGACAGAGACCCAGTTGAGATTAGATGGTGGGACAATGTTCTATCAGTTGCTAGGATATTTCTAGTAAGTATTCCTTGCATGCAGGAGGAACTTGAGTCCTCAAGTATTGCGTAGTTGGACCTGAGGTTGATAGTAGGTATGATCGGGAAAATTTGTGTGTGTTTTGTAATTGGACCGCAATCAAAACCGCGCAAGGAAATAGGAGCTTGGACCTAAGGTGCAACCTTTATATACAAGGCTAGGTAGTCCATTAGCTTCATGATCAGAGTACAGAGAGAGTCAGATAGCTTTTGAGATGATTCTTTTTGTATGTTGTTGAGGATTTCCACTTGATTGATAATACAGTGTTGGGGTTTTATGCTGGTGCTTTCCCTATGATATATTCTGTGTTATGTGTGATTGGTTCCTTCTTATCAGTTATATGTGTTCATGTTTGATGTTGCTCATGTTCAATTAAGCTTCCACTAAGTTCATAGTAGATGTAGATCTAGTATTATGCTTTAGTACATTGCATATATCAATTGGATTTGCAGGTGAAATTTCTACAAGATATCAGTGATCTAGCTGATTTGTAGAGAAAATTATACATGGTATCAGAGCACAGGCGATCAAGGAGAGAATAATATACTGAGAGGAGATTTCAAAGTTTTGAGTTTTGGGCCGAGAGTTTGCAGAGCAGATCTAAAAATTTCTGTACAAAATTTTTAGAAATAACTAGAATATTTGGATTCCTTGTGGAAAAATACCCCAAAAAAAAAATTGGCTGAATCGGAGTTTGGATGAGGGAGATATCGCTGATTTAAAATCAGCTCTTTTTCTAGAAAATTTCGTGACGGTGGGAAAGTGGAAATAGATTGGTGTGCTAGCCAAGAATTTGTATGCACTTGAGGTACAGGATGCATGCAAAGCCTTGAGGAGCAAGGCAAAGGTTAGATACTTGGTGGTTGATAGGGAGAGTAAATTACCTCTCAACATGCAACGCCAGAAGAAGTCTCAGACAATTGTGGAGGAGCCACGATTGGTGCAACAACTTCAAGAGGTTGTGGAGCATCCACAACTAGAGAAGTTGAGAGGAGATCGAGTAGAGACATCTACTCATGCAGAGACCTCAAGTAGGGGGAACTTCGAGCTAGGTGGGCAGAGGGATCACATGCAGCCATACCTCCAGGTAGGAGGTGGGGTGATGTGGAGTGGTCGTCCCAAGGAGGAGGGGCAGGATCCTTGAGGTACCCAACCTCTTTGATTCGACTTTGCTACGGGAGCCCCGATGAGGAGTAGAAAAACTGAATGATTGGGTATAGACAGATGCAGATGGAACGGAGAGAGCTATAGTGCAGGGAATCCCAAGACAACACAGAGCATGCAGGCTGTAGCAATGTGAGAGGTACAAGTGTGTTGCACAGTGCAAGGTAGCACATAGAAGGGTGCAACGGTGCAAGATGCATGGAGATGTTGCAGTAGTGTAGAGGTCAGAGAGGGAACACTTGTTAGCGGCATTTAGAGCTTTAGCATCAGAGTATGTTTCTAGCCCAACAAAGAGGTCAGTTGGGAGTTTTTTTTCTTCCAAGAGTTGCTTGAGCAACCACACTTGGTAGAAGTGTTGCATGCAGAACATTCTGAAGGTACAGGATCGGGTTCGAGAGGAAGCCTTTCTTGTTGAGAGGGAGTGTTGAAAATTGGGAACAAGAAATTGCTAAAAATAGAAGTGTTAAAAATAGCAGTTTGGGCATCAGTGCTAAATTGGGCAACAGAGAATGAAAAATGGAAGTGCTAAAAATAGAAGTTGTTTTTAGCAGTTCAGTGTGGATACCTATTTTAGTCAGTCCCTGGACTAGAAATAGAAAGTAAAATTCGAATTTGATATTAACAACAGTTTGAATATTAATTAATTAATTCAATTTGAGTTAATTAGTTAAGGAACTATGAACTTGAAGTCTATGTGAGTACATGCAATAGTTTCTCCTTTGATTGAGGGATTTAACCATCAGTTAAAGGATGAGGATGCATTGCAATTATGAGTTGTAATTAGTTGGCTCAGTTAACTGAGAGTCAAGTCCAGTTAGATTAATTTAACAAGTTGTTAAATTAATGAGATTCAATTTGTTAATGCTTGCATGCATGTAACAACTGGTATTCTCAGATAATTGAATATTATAGCTTAAATAACTCATGCATGTCAGTTCAGACAGAGACCCAGTTGAGATCAGATGGTGGGACAATGTTCTATCAGTTGCTAGGATATTTCTAGTAAGTATTCCTTGCATGCAGGAGGAACTTGAGTCCTCAAGTATTGCGCAGTTGGACCTGAGGTTGACAGCAGGTATGATTAGGAAAATTTACATGTGTTTTGTAATTGGACCCCAATCAAAACTACCCAAGGAAATAGGGGCTTGGACTTGAGGTGCAACCTTTATATACAGGGCTAGGTAGTCCATGAGCTTCATCGTTAGAGTACAAAGAGAGCTAGATAGATTTTGAGTTGATTCTTTTTGTATGTTGTTGAGGATTTCCACTTGATTGATAATACAGTGTTGGGGTTTTATGCTGGTGATTTCCCCAGTGATATATTCTGTGTTATGTGTGATTTATTCCTTCTTATTAGTTATATGTGTTCATGCTTGATGTTTCTCATGTTCAATTAAGCTTCCGCTAAGTTTATGGTAGATATAGATATAGTATTATGCTTTGGTACATTGCATATATCAGTTGGATCTGCAAGTGAAATTTCTACATGATATCAGTGAGCTAGCTGATTTGTAGAGAAAATTCTACAAATGATTTGAACAATGTGCACATCTACCACAGGACTTCCAGGGTCTAGATATTTTGGGCAAATCAATGTCCCTAGCACTAAGTTAGACATTTTTCCAATGACATTAATGGTAAGAATTAATTGTGAAATAGAAAGGAAAGCATAATAGCATCTACCTATTGAATTAGAAAGAAAAACATAAATTACATCTACCTAGACACCTCACCGGCATCAACGCCAAAAAGTGATGAGCCTCAATATTGCAGCAAGGATGATGCAATTCCTAGGGCTACCAACTTTACTTTATTAAGCCGAGGTTTTGTACAAACGTTGAGATGAGAATTATATATAGATAGCAGATGAAACATTCTACTCATGTCACTTCTCAACTGGGGTGCTAGACCACTAGGGTTCCAGACCAATCTTCTATTGACTAGAAGGAGTCTGACTACTGACAATGAATGTAAAGCTAGTCCTAATGTAGGAAAGTAAATGCCTGCCTATTTAGGAAAGGAAAGTTACTGAATGATAATGCCATGAAATTCCATAAATCATCTAGCTAGGAACTGACACAAATTACTTGCAGAAAAGAACTATGCTAACCTTGCAATTTATCTTGTAGATATTAGGACTATTTGGAAATGGAAAGTTATTCTATAATTTTAGGACTCATACATACATGCACTAACTATCTCATTTTAAATTTGCATAAAAAGAATCTTTTAATTGCTAAATTAAGAAATGTAAATGCTATGTTATTATGTATGATCTTGCAGAGGGACAAGGCATGGGAGAGCTGGTCTAAGGTGGCAATGATAGGCATGGAATCCAAGATGAGGGCTTAACCTTCTATTATAATACAATCTTGGTCAAAACAGGATCAAAGAGGCTGCTACATGAGATCCTGTAGCTGCTACAGGATGTCCTAATCTGCTATGGGATGTTTTGGTTTTCTACAAGAAGTTATGTAAAAAAAAAAAAAATTGAACAAAAATGATGTAATTCCACTTTTATGTTCACAATCAACTTTATGTTGTTTTTTTCCTTGATGGTATGAATGGTTAAGGTGGTAATGTCAATCAATTGGTAATTTTAACCCCAAAAATAAGATAAAAGTTAGACAAATTTTAAAAAAAAGCCTTAAAAATAGCCATTTTAAAATAATAATAACAATAATAGAAAGGTAGACAAAATGAATTTTTTAGTTTTTTTGTAGTCATGATATTTTGCCTTTAATGCCATGATTGAAAAATATTTTGATTTAATTGTAAAAAAAGAGGTGATATTGGATCACCACTTTTGCATTTTAGCATTGTTTTCCATGTTTTTCTTAATAATGATATTTGGATTTTAGTGCCATGGTTAAAAAATGCTGGCAATTTAACTTTGGAATGAAAAAAGTGTGATGTTACATCATCAGTTTTTAAAATCAACATAGAAATCATGATTTGATGCAACCTCCAAAAGATAAGAACTCGATGAAGTCCTCATTAGGTTGGTAATATTTTTTATGCTAGAATTTATGTTGAAATGGATTTTACAAAAGGACTCATTGAAATAATTCATCTTGAGTTAGAGGGTTGGAGCCATATTTAGGCATTGGATGATGAGAAGGTCCCTTTTAAGTGTAATTATTGCTATCAGTATGGGCACTTTGCCAAAATTTGTCTTAAGGCTCTAGCATCTCAACCTCTTTTTATATGAATGTCATCTTCTCAATCTAATGACAAGCAATAAACTTCAAACAAGTTTCAAGGAAACATAAGAATCAATTGTCTAAGATGTCTCATTCTACCAGTAGTCTTGAATTTCAACAATGTTCTCCATGTAGTAATATATTTGGAGCTTTGTAATCTTTGAGGGCTAAAGATGAGGTTGAAAAATCCAACCTCACCCAACTCATCGTTTTGAGTAGCCAATTCTAGATCAAGTGTAACCAAATACCATTTTTTCTACCTTCAAGGAAGAAGTTCTAAGGAAAATGAAAAGATCATTACCTTGGAAAATAAGGAAGAAGAAATTGAAATGGAGGAAGAGGAGGTGATCAATCTTTCCTCCACTTTTCCTTCATATTCCGATGTTCTGAAAATCATTCCATATTCCTCTCATCCAATACACGAAGTAGAAAAGATCGAAGAAATAAATCCCCAAATCCTGGTACCCAACATCCTTTTACCTCCCATGGTTCTAGTGTGTGTGTGTGTGGGGGGGGGGGGGGGGGGGTGTGGGGTGTGGGGGGCGATTTCACTCAAATATTCAAAATATTTTGTTTTTGCATTTCCTTATGCAAAGAATTTGTAAGCATATTCTCTGCCATTCAAGAAGCAACATTTTTAAGCTTCAATTGGTTTAGTGATAAATTTCCCCCCTTTCTTCTTTTGTTGGGCATCATAATTTTTTTTTCATTCTTCCCTTTAAATCCACTGAAGGCACTTTTCTTGTAGCATTCACTCTAATGTACTTTAGTTGCGTGCTCCATATGCATATCTTTTATCAATATAAATTTTTTGTTACTGTTTAAAAAAATTATATATCAATTTCAAAACCTACTACAATATTAAATTTGAGAATAGTTATACACAAAATTTGAATATGAAAATATATATAAATAATTGATAGAATGAATGCTAATTTTTTTATGATGAAGGTTTTGGCTTAAATATAGCCTTATGTTTCTTTTCACAAAGGATCATGATCTTTTTCTTGTGTAAGCTTGGTAGTACTTCCTTTTTCTATTAATTATATATAAGCAAGTAACAAAAATATGCTTGGTGGCCTCAAGCTGCCTGAGGGAAAACAGGTCTGTTGGCCATCGATCAACATCATTAGTCATCAAAAATTTAAACAGTCCGATCATTATCATCCATGCTAGGTTTTCTACTGTATCTACTATATGCTTAATCCTTTGACTTGTAAAGTAAATGCTGTCCGTCATAAAAACAAAATTTACTTTCTACTACTCTGCATCAATCATGATATGAATCAATGGGTGTCGAGTCCTTGGCACTTGACCTGGGCACTTCGTTCTGCAGAAAGGTTTGGATTTGTTTTTCCATTCGCCCAAAACAGAGGTTCTGATGATATTGTTGTACATGCACCACCTGGATTTCCTTTTGGATGTCCTTTTGACTTAGTTCCTCCTGACGAGATTCCATTAGTTCTTTTCTGCCCTTATATATTTCCATGGTCATGGCCAATAGGTTCTTCATGATCCAGTACTACTAGATGGTCTGTTTGAACAATGTTTGTCGGTCTTTGGTATGCTCTGGGTTGGTTAGAAATGGGTCCTAATCCTCCATTAGAATTTCTTCATTTACTACCTTGGCATTTAACTCTGCCTCCCAAGTTACTATTACAACTTTTACCTGTGTTGGCGTTCCTGCATGGTATTCATGCATTAATTTCTGCATGCTTTCCTCCTAGTTTTCCTTCCCCTTTTTCGCTGGATTTTGCTTGCTGAAGACACCAGATCCTTCATTTTCTTTTCCATATGTTTACCTTCCTTCCATCCTTCTTTTCTTCCCTTACTTGCTTCTACCTTCACCATATTTTCCTTCTGCAATTATTTTAGTCCCGACCCCTCTCGTGTTCTTACTTGCTCCCGATGATGGAGGGCCAAACTCTGAAAGGTAGAGGAGTTAAATAAACCTGTAATGTTTTTTTTTTTTTTTTAAAGTATATTAATTCACAAAGTTACATAAAATACAAAGGTCTATAAAACTTGGTAGACCATTCCGCTTATCACTTGGTCGATCAAAAGTTATACTGAAACTGTAGGAGAACTGGCATGCAAACTAAGAAGACAGGCCTGACCAAGATACAGACAAAACAATCTATCTGAAATTTTCCATATAGTACTAAAAAATAGAAGGGGCAAGCCATGTAGGGCTACCAGAAACCAAAGACAAAACTAAAGAGATACTAGGATGACAAGAGACCGAGAAACAGGATCAAAATTCTGAAAATAAGACTTTAAGGCTGGCGGACGCAGAGCATAGTGCGCAGACAACTCTACAGCTCAAGTTCTACATAATATTTGAAGGTGGCACTAGGGCCAGCAACTGCTTTAACATGTTCCACTTTCGAGGTCTTCTGGGCATTCTCACGTTGCTCCACAGGAGCATTGCTATCTTCCACTGGAAAATCAACAACAATGTTCATACCTCGTTGGAGAGAGAGTTTAAAGATCATGGTGAAGGCCCTCAAATCCTCTGCCAACATTTTGATTTCCTCTGTGAGCAACTTCAGGTAGATTTCCAAAGTGTCAAATCTGGCATAGTTTTTAGCCAAAGCCAATGTAGTGCTGTAGTATGCTTCTTTCATGGCTTCCCCCTGCCTAAAGAGAGCTTTGGCCAGAATGGTCTTCATTCTCCAAGCCTCAACCTGTGTCCTAACAAACTACATGGCTCTAGTGGATGGGGTTCCTAGATCTACAATCCACTCAATTTCCTCCTCAATTGATTGCATATCTAGCTTCTCCTACTCCTCATTTACTTCGGCTTCCATCTCATCGATTATCTTCTTCTCTCTGGTTGAGAATTGAGTTTCACAAGCCTCCCTAACTCTTTTCAACTCTCTGTTCGTTGACTCATTATGACAAGCCCCAGTTGACATGGTGCTTTTGAAGGTGACAGCGGGAGAAGGATGCATTTCAGAGAACTAGATAAAGAACAAAGTAAAGGGCTTAGGATGAAGAGTCGGGCAAGGAGCATAAGATGCGAGAGATTTTTGGTAAGACACTATAGTTATAGTGGAGGGATGAGCATAGAGGTTGAGCAAGGTTTGCGTAGATCTCTGGATTCTGGCAGCATTACTTCTCTTTCTTTTCCGGTGTGCCTTCCCCTACCTGCGATTTGAAGCAACGAATTTGTCATGCTTGGGGTTTCTTGTTGTGGCCCACATGTCATCCACTAGGCCTAGTGTTCTTTGACAATCATTCCTCTACAGTATTTCCTTCATCTTCTGCTGCTGGTGATGGTACCTGCCCTCCCCAATCCAATTTGGGGTATAATGATCTAGTAGGCGAACCTTAATGGCTATATTCATTCATTAATAAGGTATGTCCTGTCACACTACTGCATCCCTCCTCCCTATACCGAATGTCTTTTCTCGAAAGATGTAAGAACTTATCCCAAAGTTCTGTGCATGTGACATCATGCCAATAGGTGTTCAGGTAAGTAATGTGGTGATCGATCCCTTAGTTGGCCACATAATCAACAACTACATTTTCCGTTCTTCTTACCACTTACAGAATGATTCCATCAAGGCTTGATAGGTGCTCTGCTATGAGCTCTGTGACCTTGGCCAACCTCCAATGCTTCATTACCTTACCCAGTTTCGAACCCATCTATAGTTTCCTTGCAGCATTGATAGCCAAAAGAGAATCCCCTTCCACCATTGTAGCTCCTATTTGTAGGAATTTACAGGGTAAGTTCCTCAGACAGAACACCAAAAGGACACCGCTCACAAACAGATCACAGATC